>JAJOOO010010559.1:0-69196 GCA_029582685.1 Solanum piurae
ACTCAACTCAAGGACTAAATAATACTTCTCATCTCAAGATTGCTCGACTTGTAGGGTTCATGCGGAATTATGGGCATGAACTACTCAACTCAAGGACTAAATAATACTTCTCATCTCAAGATTGCTCGACTTGTAGGGTTCATGCGGAATTATGGGCATGAACTACTCAACTCAAGGACTAAATAATACTTCTCATCTCAAGATTGCTCGACTTGTAGGGTTCATGCGGAATTATGGGCATGAACTACTCAACTCAAGGACTAAATAATACTTCTCATCTCAAGATTGCTCGACTTGTAGGGTTCATGCGGAATTATGGGCATGAACTACTCAACTCAAGGACTAAATAATACTTCTCATCTCAAGATTGCTCGACTTGTAGGGTTCATGCGGAATTATGGGCATGAACTACTCAACTCAAGGACTAAATAATACTTCTCATCTCAAGATTGCTCGACTTGTAGGGTTCATGCGGAATTATGGGCATGAACTACTCAACTCAAGGACTAAATAATACTTCTCATCTCAAGATTGCTCGACTTGTAGGGTTCATGCGGAATTATGGGCATGAACTACTCAACTCAAGGACTTCATGAGTAATATGTAATAGTTCATTGATTAGGAATAAAATCTCAAAAGGGATTATGAACTCAATACTCAATACTTAGAACTTGAAGATACTACTCCTCTCAAATATACTCAACTTATGAAGTTTATCCGGAATTTATAGGCATGAATGACTCGATTGAAGGGTCTACATAACAATATGGAACTCGTGTATACGACTCTTCTCATTATCGTACTTACTCCCTCAAAACATATCTCTAATCGATAGTTGATCTCAAAGGATTCACAATTGAACTAAAAGACTTTCTTGAGCTTTACTCTTAACTCTTTCTTGAATTTGAATTGTGAATTCAAGAGTTATGATTCCTGATATGAAGGATCTCGATGATAGCGTAGACTCATGAATACATTATCCTCACTCTCATGCTCACTTACTTGAGTCTTGACACACGTTTTTAGAATTTGTAGAAGACTCGTCAAAAGACTCAAAGAGATTTTCTCAAAAGACTCGAAGGAACTCCTAAGACTCGAAGGAACTCCTAAGACTTATCTCTTAACTCTACCTTGAATTTGAATTTATGGATTCAAGGTTATGATTCATGTCATGTATGATTTCTAGATGTATAGAATTCGTTTAGAGTAGTTAGAATTAATTGGAAGTGTTAGTACACTTTATAAGGACTTAGACGGGCTAAACGACGAAAAAAGGGTGGGGGCAGACATCCCGAGCGCATTGCTGGCCCAGGGCACCAACCCCTAAAGTTCAGAGACCCCAAAATGGCGCACTACTAGCGCGCCGCCCCAACCTCTCTGGGTCATCAAGGGCGCGCCGCGCCATCCTCCCTCAGGTCAACCCGACGAATTTTTCAACTCGTTTTCTGATCTTAATTTGACTAAATTCGATTCTTTTTCTCAATTTCTCTTTAGATTCAGATACCCAATACATGTACACAAGAATCTAATCAAACACAACTCTAAAATTGACACGATTTCCTCAAAAACTCATCAATCTCATCTTAACTCAATAACGAAAGCCAATTTCAAGAATACAATTCAAGAACATCAAACCTTCAACTTTCTAGAATGAATTTACGCTGAAAGAAAACATGATTGGCGCGTGGGTGAATGAACCCAACACTATCGAAGATTACATACCTCTTAGGTATTAAACCCATGGTGAAAATCAGCAACAAAACTCAAGAACCTCGATAAACGCCTTGATCTTTTCCTCTTTTTTTTTTCTTTCTCTTATTTTCTCTTCTTGAACTCTAAACTAAAACCCTAGGTGTATATTAGGATTATAAAACTGAACTTAATCGATTTAGACCCTTAAAACCTTACTAAAAATGAATTAAATCTGATTGGGTAAGGAAAAGACCAAAATAGCCCTTACTATTTTCTGGTAACTTTCCTTATTTGGAAAGCCTGACTTCAACATGGCATATCTCACTCATCTGAACTCGAAACTTAGAAAACTCGGTGGCGTTGTAAATATAGTTCAAGGACCTTTCATTTTATATTTTATGGCCCACCTAACTCATCATGTACTGAGAGTTATGGTCGTTTGAAGTTGACTCAAAACTTAAAGGAACTTAGGAATGACTTGAATGAACTCTCTTTAGTTCTTGTTGGAACTCAAGGTGCTACATTGATACGATCAAATTCACCTCCATTAAAGAAGCATAAGCGATCGTTATCAAGTAAAGAACCCAACTGGTAGGTTGGGGTCGATCCCACGAGGAATGCGATTTAGACTTAAACTTAACTCACAATTATATCCTTTTAGTCAAACTATTTCCGAATAAAGTAAACAAAGGGGGGTTTGTAACTAAAATAACAGATTGTTGATTAAGTAGCAAGTAAACAAGATTCAAACTTTGAGTTATCAATATGAGATGGAAACTAGGGTATATATGTGTTCCCCACAAGCTCTTAACGTAGTAATCCTAATAATAGTAATCATTTCCTAGTATTTTACATGCAAAGTTGGTAAGTTAGGTATCCCAAAGTGATTGGTCCTCCAAGTAATTAAGGAATTTCACCACGCAACTTGGTTTGTCTACGGGTGTATGCTTTACTAACCCTTACCTTTATCCCAAATCAGTCGTCATATCAATGTAGTTTAGTTTTCACCCTCACTCCAATTGACATCAAATTGTTAGATAACATCCACTAAATCTATATTGTTTAATCATTTTCTCATTCACTACCTCCTTGGTCCGGCAAGTAGAAACGAGGTGAGTTCTAACGTTGTGCACCGTTAAAAAGACTTCTAAGCGAAAGGATTAACAATACATGCATAAACACTATTCAAAAATTACTTAATTATTATTCACACTTTGTTAATTGCTCATGGTTCCCACAACCCTAGTTGTGGATTTAGCTACTCATGCTTAAGAGTTCACAATTCATAGTTAATTGAAATAATTCATGAACTTACAATTAGAATAGATGAAACCCAGAATCTTGAATTGAATTTCAAAGTGAAAATTGTATAAAACGAAATCCGAAAATTTAGTTGCTAAGAGTTTGCAAATTTAATTCCCAAAGAACAAAAACTAGAAGTTTACAATAATGTCTAACTCCCAAAAACGAGGATTACAACTCCTATTTATAGAAAACAAATCCTAACTTAAACATGAAAGAAAATAAGGACGTATATTGCTCAGACGCGGTTTCGGTCGACGCCTCGACCTACAGACCGTGGGTCGACCTACGGTCCGTAGGTCCCCTTCCGTGGTTCAACACTTAGAAAAATAATCAGGTACTGGAACCTTCATCTCCCATATCACCAACGACGGATGTGCAGGATGACCCGTGGGTCGACCTATGGTCTGTCGATGCCTTCGTGGTTCCACGCTTGGTCAGACTTCCCTGATATTTTACCTACGCTTTCCCACCTACGGACCATGGGTCGACCTACGGTCCGTGGTTGGTTCCGTCGATGGCCACTTCTGTAATTTTCAGCTCACATCTTCATCAACCGCATCCAAGCCTATTTCTTGCAAGAATTACACACAAAACATTATTTCTAACAACAAACTAGCCCAAGACACACACAAACTTTAAGTGAAATGCATCAAAAATACTGTGAACTCATAGTATATCAACACCCTCACTTAAACTTGTTGTTTGTCCTCAAGCGAAACATTAAAACTCTAAACGACACTTATGTAGAAGCAAACATACAAACTCAAGCAATCACATGGCTTTCTCAATTAATTCCCTCACATTAGTGCAAATCTTTTCATCTAGACTCAACAAGCTAACTCATGCGGATCAAAACATGACATAGATCGACCAATAGACACCACAAAATATACTTTTCACAATCACCAAGGTACCAACTCTCCAACAATGTAACTAGTACCCTCACTTCAAAAGAAATCCTTTTTACACATAGTAGATATGAATTTCAAATTTAAGGATTCATTCAACACTCACGCTCAGAAGTGACTTCAAGTATAGTTAGTGCTCAATACCATAGGCTTGCCCTTATTTTCACTGCATAGACTCTCCAAACTAGTCACTAGGATCACTATAGGACTTTTTTGGCTTGTAACGTAGGCTCAGGGTCAGGTAGGGTACATTTGGGTACTTTTTAGTGACTTTCTGTCCTCCTTGATATTACATTGGCTTTTTACCTCTTTTCTCAACCAATTCTTAACATCTTTTTATTTTCTTCTCTTTCCCTTGACTTTCTCCAACGTCGATGTGAATTTTGACTTTATTGCTCTTATTTTTCACTTTCTTCTTTTTTTTACTTCATTTTTCTTTGTTTCTCTCAGCATTTTTGTCATTCATCTTTTTTTTTCTTTTGAGTTCAACCATATATTTTTTTTTCTTTTTCTTTCTTCTACACAAAACTCTTTTCATGCCCTTTTTCTTTCAGTTTCCTTTTTCATAGCCACCCTCAACTTATGTATTTTGCATGAGTAGAGGTGTACAATATCCGATATCGGACCAGGGCCAAGATTAAGGTAACCTTTTGGATTAGCCACCCTCAACTTAGGATTTTGGCCTAAGTTAAGGTGCACATGTCCAAGGAGGGACCGGGGCCAAAACAATCTTTTTAGGGAAGGTGAATTAGGTGTATTGAACGAAGTGGTATTCATTAAGCTCAAACATTTAGATCAAATGGAGAATTTATTTCTTTTGGTTGACTTTTAGGCTTGAGTGGACCTATTTGAACAAGGGCCTATGATCATTTCCCAACTTCTAGCCTAGATTATCTTAGCATGACCAACGGGGCAAGTTCTAGATTGGCACATACTGCATGAACATTCAAACATTTCTCACACACACTTGGCACATTGTTTCATTATCGGATTATTGAGTTACCTAGTTCTAGTTTTAACTTAAGTCATGCTATCATAACGGTTCCTTATCATGTCATATGAAGATCCAACACATTCAACTCATTCAGCCTATAGATCTAGCATATTTCAATTTTTTTGGACATGTATCAATTTCATGCTCTTATGTCATCATGCTTTCATTCTCATACTTACTTTCTCAAAAATGATCTCAAATCGATAGTTGATCTCAAATGATTCGCAATTGAACTCAAAGACTTTCTTGAGCATTACTCTTAACTCTTTCTTGAATTTGAATTATGAATTCAAGAGTTATGATTTATGATATGAAGGATCTTGATGATAGTGTAGACTCATGAATACATTCACCTCACTCTCATGCTCACTTACTTGAGTCTTGAAACAAGTTATTAGAATTTGTAGAAGACTCCTCAAAAGACTCAAAGAGATTTTCTCAAAAGACTCGAAGGAACTCTCAAGACTTGGCTCTTAACTCTACCTTGAATTTGAATTTATGGATTCAAGGTTATGATTCATGTTCATGGATGATTTCTAGATGTTTAGAAGTCGTTTAGAGTAGTTAGAATCAATAGGAAGTGTTAGTACACTTTAGAAGGACTTAGACGGGCTAAACGACGGAAAAAGGGTGGGGGTAGACATCCCGGGCTAGCCCCTAAAGTTCAGAGACTCCAAAATGGCGCACTACTGGCGCTCCGCCCCAGGCCCCGCACTGCCCCAACCTCCCTCAGGTCAACCTGATGAATTTTTCAACTCGTTTTCTGATCTATTAATTCGACTAAATTCGATTATTTTTCTCAATTTCTTTTTAGATTCAGATACCAATACCTGTACACAAGAATATAATCAAACACAACTCTAAAATTGACAAGATTTTCTCAAGAACTCATCAATCTCATCTTAACTCAAGAACGAAAGCCAATTTCAAGAATACAATTCAAGAACATCAAACCTTGAACTTTCTAGAACGAACTTACGCCGAAAGAAAACATGATTAACGCGTGGGTGATCGAACCCAACACTATGTAAACTTACATACCTCTTAGGGATTAAACCCATGGCAAAAATTCACAACAAAACTCAAGAACCTCGACGAACGCCTTGATTCTTTCCTCTTTTCTCCTTTTTTCTCTTCTTTTCTCTTCTTGAACTCTAAACTAAAACCCTAGGCGTATATTAGGATTATAAAACTGAACTTAATCGGATTAGACTCTTAAAACCTTACTAAAAATGAATTAAATTTGATTGGGTAAGGAAAAGAGCAAAATACCCCTTACTATTTTCGGATAACTTTCTTTATTTGGATAGCCTGACTTCAAAAAGGCATATCTCACTCATCCCAACTCGAAACTTAGCAAACTTGGTGGAGTTGGAAAGATAATTTAAAGACCTTTCATTTGATATCTTATGGCCCACCTAACTCATCATGTACTGAGAGTTATAATCATTTGAAGTTAACCCAAAACTTAAAGGAACTTAGTAATGACTTGAATGAATTCTCTTTAGTTCTTCTTGGAACTCAAGGTGATACATTTAGTGACCTTAACACTTAGGAAAATTTCAAATTTCTCGGTAAAATCCTACTCACAATGAAGAATGGTTCGAGTCTAAGCTCAAAAAATTTCCGGGGTGTTACAAAAGCCATGACTATATCACTGGATCTGATTGGCAGGATCACCCTTTGATAGACGTACGATATCCAGATATTGTGTTTTAGTAGGAGATAATTTGGTGTCGTAGAGGACTAAGAAATAAAGTGTGATTTTTCGATCTAGTGATGAATCAGAATATGGTTGTTGCAACTTGTGAGCTAGTTTGGATCAAACAATTGTTGAGAGAGCTAAATTTGCCAAAAATTGTCTGATGGAACTTATACGTGATAATTAAATGGTCCTTCATATCGCATCAAATCCCATATTTCGTGAAAGGACTAAGCATATTGAAATTGGCTGCCACTTTGTCAGAGAAAAGATACTCTCAGGAGATATTGTTACAAAATTTGTGAAGTCAAATGATCAGCTTATAAATATCTTTACCAAGTCCTTCACCAGTCCTCGTATTAATTACATTTGTAACAAGCTAGGTACATATGATGTGTATGCACCAGCTTGACGAAGAGTGTTAGAATATGAATAAGTATTACAATCCTATTTAGAGTAGAATAGGAATATAAGTCATATTTGAAAAAAGAGTTTAATATAATGTCTATAAATAAAGTCTCAATGTAATAATGTAGACACACAATTTCAATAATATTTTTCTCCTTTATTTCTCACATATACTTTATTTAGTTTTTATGGATATATTTAATTATTAAATAGCAAATAAAATTCTACACGCCTAATCATGTTTTTTCAGCCCCCTTTTACTTTCAATGTTCCTAGTTTCCACCTTCAAAGTTTCTCTTTTAATCTATCCCTTAATCATCGTCTCTTTTCCCCAAATTTCCTTACAATTAACGATCATTTGCATGATTTCATGAGCTATTTGGTGATTCAGATTCATCATGTATTTTCTAATTCTATTTTTTCTCTTTTTCAGCTAAAGTTATAATTGTATACACGTTTCATCTATCGTTATAGTGTTTCGATTGGAGGTTATTTTCACCATTACAATGGCGGAAGTTAGTACTTCGAAGAGGGTCACAAGGTGTACACATTTTTTGTGATAAATTATTGAAAAAATACCTTCGCTTGATTTGTGTATCACTCAAGAGCAAGCCGAAATTTCAGGCATTATTGCTGCAAAGGAGATCAAGAAGCGAACAAAGATTCGTAATGACATATTGATGGATTGTACACCTGTATAATTGTATTGTTTTAGTTTCATTTTACCATATTGTTAGGCTGCACATGATACATTAATAATTATTCAAACAAATATACGAGTTCATTATATTCAAAGTACGTTAGTCAATTGTTGTATTCATATGAATATTATATAATTTGAATAAGAGGAAGAAATTATTGTTTTTAATACTTTTCAGATTTTTATACAATAGAATACTTATACACTTGGATACTTCTATTGTATGAGGTGTCATTGTCACTTGTATTGAATTATTAAAAGAAGTTTAAAATGTGGATATATTATGTCTGTTGTATCCAATGCACGTTAGTGAATTGTTGTATTCTTATGTATACATATCATTTGTATACCTATACTATTCATTTGTGTATTTAATAGTTGTATTAACATGCTAAATATACACACAATGTATTATTGTATGCAAGAAATCAGATTTTGAGTATGTTGTATCCCAATTTTTTTTTTAAACTAATAGGAATCTAAGAGTATATGCTGTGAAAATGTCATTATTTCTTGTTAATTTAATAATGAGAAGTTGAGAGTTTAAATGACATAATTAAAGGACAATTATAATAACAAAACCCCCCTTATTTAGTGCATTATATTTAAAACGGTATCATTGTATTTTTTTTTAAACCTATAAATACTTTGAATACAACGAGATTTAGACAGAAACTATAGCTATTTTGGGTAAATATAATACTTATAGCTATTCTAATCTAATAACCGTAAAATAATAGCTATTTACTCGTTTTTGTAAGTTGCTCTTTTTAAAAATACTTAAGGGGGGTAAAAGGACACAAATATATTTTCTTACACTACTTAAAATAAAAGAAAGCTTATTATAGGGCTGCATATTGGTCGGTTCAGGTTTTAAGTTTATCAATTATCGATTAAGAAATTGATTTATCGATTATTGATCGTTATTAGTTTGGTTATCGGTTTAATCATTAAGATTTGACACAAAAAATAAATAAATTGAAAATCACTTAAAAATAAGATGAAAAACCAAATGAACTATGAACATGAGTTGACATATTGCATCTTGCTTAAGAGCAAACAATGTCACATTGTAGAATAACCGAAAGTAATGAGACAATAAAAAATAGAGAAAATACATAAAACCCCACTGAACTTGGCAGCATAACTTACTTTAGCACTTAAACTATGTGGGTGCTTATTTACCCCACTTATTTCATTTAGTGTGAATTTAATACCACCTTAACAGATGACGTGGCAAAAAAATAAAAATAAAAATTGAAGGTGCGTAATTTTATTTTATTTTATAAAAAAATAATGGTCCCACTAGCATTATATATATCTAATGAAAAAAATAATCCCCCACCTACCCCATTCTTCTTCTACTTCAAACCCCTCCACCCCTTTCTCAAAACCCCACCTCCCTGCTTGTCTCTTCTTCCTCAAACTCCCACCGCATCCTACCCCAACCCCGACCCATCCTTTTTCTCCTTCATCAAACTCTACATCCTATACATTTTTTCGTTAAACAAAAATAGAAAATCAAATTTAAGACCCACATAATTTTCTTTATTCTTTACTTTTGAGATTCGATTTTTCTTAAAAAATAATTATTCATCTAACTTTAAACGTTACTAATTCTATAGCTGAATATGCATTAAGAAGTGAAACAAGAAAAGTAACAGCAAATCTAAAAAATTAGCATATCGATTTTGCATAAATTTAAAATTGCCATTGTTGATATAAGTTGACAGTTTCACCTAGTTGGAAAAAAATAATATGGTGATTGATATAAGTATTGATGGAAGTAATAGTGAATAATTACAAAGCAGTGAAAAATAAAATGAATCAATCAATGTGAAATTTTGGATGTTAAGAAATTGATCCAAATGAAATAATGGAGAAGGTGGGTGAAGAGTGAAAATAATTTTTTTAAAAGATGTGGGAAAGTAAAAATAAAGAAAAAATATATTTTTTCAATTATCTGACATGTCATCGATGTGGCACCGAGGTGTCACTTAGGTGGTGCGCGTGCACTTTACCCATGAGTATGAAACTGTCATTGTATATGTAAGGTGCTATTAAATTCACTTGCAATAAGATTATGGGGTAAATAATTACCGATAAAGTTAAAGTACTAAAGTAAGTTATGCGGCCAATTTCAGGGAGGATTTTATGTATTTTCCCTAAAAAATAATATGAAACTAAACTCTAAGTTGATCACTTTATATATTAAATTATATATAATAGTTATTTAATTTACGATCAAATTATAGGTTAACTTGTTGAGAAAAAACCTCAAACCGTTAATACTGAATCAATAACCCATTATTGATAAAATCAATAGCTTTTAATCAATTTCGATTCGATTTGAAATAACCCTAACTTATTTTGATTAATAAATATGGGGACAAAAAATGAAGAGCCTACATTTGGGACTATATATAGTAATTTGGTGAAAAAATATGTATTAACCAATTTCTTGAGAAACAGGTTAGCATATGTCTTTGCGAAGTCCAGGTACAAAACCTACATTAAACGATCTCTCCAAGGTTTTCACAAAGACAACAGAGAAAGAAAAGAAAAAAAAATGGCGGACTCTTCTTCTTCCTCTTCAACTACGGCATCGTCTTGGTCATCTATGCTCTCTGGAAAATCAGATGTTGAGATAGAGGAACTCCTTGATCGAATGCTCACAAGGCTTGCACTTTGCGATGACTCCAAGCTACAAGACTTGCTCACCAAACTTCTCCCTCTCTCCATTGCTTCCCTTTCATCTCCTGCTCCTCTTGTCCGCAACAAAGTAATCATTTTTCCCAATTGGGTCTCTTAATTTTCTTGTTAACTAATGTTCTCTTTTCTTGATTACTGTATATTCAGTGGTAGGACTAATATAGACTAACCATTTTCCCCTTTCTCAAGACACATACCCTAATGGGTCTTTCAATTTTATCTTTTCTTGACTCTTAATTACGTTATTTAGTACTTCAGTAAACATGGGCAGTATGCTTCTAGCTTGGGATGAGTGATGAGTCTTGCACTCCCTATGAAGTTCTTTAGTTGCATTCTCAAATTTGAATTGCGTGGTAGTGTATGTTTGTTGCTTAATTTTTTGAACACTTGTTAAGCTGTACTTGTGTTCTTTCCATTAGGTACTTGAGATTCTAAGCCATGTGAACAAGAGAGTGAAGCACCAGAATGACATTGGTTTGCCATTATCTGACTTGTGGCAGTTGTATATGGAATCTAATGCCTCATCAATGGTTAGGAATTTCTGCATCATGTATGTTGAGATGGCAGTTGATCGTACAAGAAAGGAGGTATGAGTTAATATTGGCTTCACAGGAAGTGAAGCTCATATATATATATTTGGGTGAATTTGACATCATTTTGCAAGGCAGACGTAATTACCTTGCTGATTCTACTATCTATTGTTTCAGGATAAAGAAAATATGGCACCTAACTTCTTAGCTAACATTTCAAAGCTACCTCTTCAACATCAAGACATACTGTTGAGGGTCATAACCAAGGTAATCACATCATCTTCATATAGTCTAGAATATATGTGGTTTTTTGTTCTCCTTTTAGTTACATATGGTTGTCAGAATCTGCAAGAAAGATGTAGGAAAGAACAGTATGGAAAAGGTGAGCGACTCTAGTAGAGGTGTCTGTTGTCCAAAAATTTGTGGGGAAGTTAGAGACTTAGAGGACTGCTTCTAAAATTTAAGCATATATGTTAAATACTCGGACATAGCAGGGAGCACACAATCTTATGAATATTCTTTCTAATGATTTTGATGTATATTTTCTTAAGACAGACTGAAATGAATATACATATATATCTGTGTGTGTGTGTGTACATATATTCATAAATAACATGAATGTATATTATTAAGGACGATATTGTTTCTAGTAAAAATGACTGAAGTACAATATTGTTCTTAAACAAATATGGCATAAACAATAATGACCATTGTTATTAGTTCATGAGCGATTGACAATGTATAAGACAAAGATGTAGTTATACAACGATGAAGTGCCTAGCCCTTTCCTATTTCTGGTGTAAACATGAATGTATGGAAGACAGAGAATCTTTTGTTGATGTTCTAGGTCTTTATAAGCTACGTTACGCGGACTCTTCATTTTTGCTGCCGAACATGACATGGGAGCGGGATTCGGTCAACCCTTACCGGATACTTTGATTGGAGTCCATGGAAAAATTTGGGGGTAAAATTGAGATTTTGATTTCTTAAAATAAAAGATAAAAACAAATTTAAGACATGGAAAATGGAATAACTTCTATCCTTTTTAACTTTTCCTCTTGATCAAAGTTTGCTATATATAATTTTTTTCTTTCTCATAGAAAAGAGGGGTAGTTTCTAAGAGAGTGTTTGAATTTGCTTATTTAAGTAACTTTTGTCTTTTAAGCTTTGTTTTATTTTTGGAGGGGTTTGGGAAAGACAAAAAATGCTTTTAAACACTTACTTTTTGACTAAAAAAGTACAAAAATAAGCTAAAAACCGAAAGTTGGGTATAACCAACTTATGGCTTTTAACTTTTAGCTTTTAGCTTAGCTACTTAGAAAAAGCCAACTCAAACACCCCCTAAATTAATTATTAGCATGTTAACTTTTGACAATTAACTTATGTTTTTTAATGCCCATCTTGGAGTATGAAAGATTGAATTCTACAACATGCATGTAAATTTTCCACAGGATATCAATTTAGAATATTTTTAAAGCTCTATTTTTATAATTTTGATTTTGTTTAGCTAAATCCCAGAACCCATATCCATACCTGGGTCCGTACTCCCGAATTTAAAATTTAGATTTTGCCAAATCCGACTCCCGGATCCGCGTCCGTGTCGGATACCTACACCCGAGTCTTCGCAACTTATTCTGTAAGTAGGTTATATCTTAGTGCATTTTATTATATTCCCTTATAATTATGGACAACTGCAGTTTTTATGTGGCAATCGTTATATAAAAATGTTGCCTTCTCAAAAAAAAGAAGAAAAGATGTAGCAATAAAAAGAGAGACATGTTATAGGGAGTAGATGATATTTCCTGGATTTTCTTGTGAGTCTTGCAAGGAGGAGGTACATCTTCCATCAGTTGGTCATGGGGAACTAAGGGATAAATATGTTGCTTAGGATACAGAAAAGTTATTTTCTCCCACTTTTGCTGATCTTTTATGACAGCCAAACATCCCCTTAGCTTACGTTTCTCTGTGCTTTCTATGCTCTGCTTTCTGCCTAGGGAATATTGTTACTATACAATTAGCTTTGGATGGAGGAATGTCAACAGGGGTTATATTATATCTGTCTGATGAATATGTGCATCTTGCAAGTACTATGTTACCAAGCATGTATAGTGTTATGAGGAAATACCAACTGTGGCTCTGTGAGTTTGTATTAGGTAATGGTCCAAGCAATAGCTAAAGCTTTTTTCAGATTAGAAGTTTTGTTGTGGATGCCGCTATGTTGCTCGTTATTTACCTAACAGGACCATGCAGTTGAAACTGTCAGGAAAAATTCCTGGAGAACATTTGCATGATACTAATGATCTCTGTAGCCAATGGTTTCAATGCCTTTGAACTAGTTTAACATGTAAACTTTATTTTATTTTAATTACTAGATATTGAAGTTCATATGGTGCTTATATTGGATTCATCATTTTTCTGCATTGTACCTCTCAAAGTGCTCTTTGAGAAGTGTAAAAGTTTCAGATTGACTACTTTAGTGAAGATCCTTTGATAAATTGTTAGAAAGTGCTTTATCAATTACATTGGATTCTATTCACAAGACAACAAAAGACGTTGATCATATCTGTGTTAAGTCCTAGGTGAAATCTTTTCTGATTTTCAGGTGATTGGGGAATGTCATTCTGTTAAAATAAGTGATGAAGTAGCGGCAAAGTACAGAAGATCTGGTGATCTGCCAGACCACAAGATATTTCTTGAATTTTGCCTTCACATGGTTTTATATCAACCAACTTCTCAAAGGTTGGACTAGATTTTATATGAGTATATTAGTTCGGTAATTTTGACATTTGAGAAGCTAATTGACTAATTTGTTGTAAAATAAAATTTATCATTACAGCGGTGCTTGCCCTGCTGGACTTTCGATTGCTCAATGTGATCGTGTTACTGGGAAACGACAATTGACAAATGACTATTTAAGAAATGTGAAGGTGATTCGGTAGCTTAACGTACCATGCTGTAAACATGGATAGATTTTTGTCCATCTCTGTTGACTATCTGAAGAAAACTTATTGTTGGTCTATCTCACATTATGCAGTTGGGAATCTTGAATATCGTTCAAGCTATGGAACTGTCTACAGAACTTGTTTATCCCCTCTATGTGGCTGCCTCTGCAGATTGGTACTTGTTTCTTTCGAAGCTGATTCCCGAACCTGATGTGTTTAGGTTTTGTTTTAGGTAGTTGAATGTCTTCGCTCCCTTTTCTGATTTCAGAATAAATAACATCAGCTTCTTTGGTTTTCTTTGAAAGTCAAGAGTCTATTGTTAAGAGAGGAGAGGAGCTTCACAAGAAGAATGCTTCTGGTGTGAATTTGGAGGATGCAAACCTCGTGAGCAAACTGTTTGTGCTATTTAATGGTATGATATACATTATGTTAGAATGCAACTTGTTTTACCCTGCTAATGTTACGCCGGTGATTGATTACATCTTATTAGTGCTGGAATTGAAAGAAAATATATCTCTGTTAGGTTGTCTTTGCATAGGGTTGGAAGAGCGGACTTTTTATACTTGCAATTCCCTGATAAACCTTTTTTTTTGCGCTTTGATCTTCATAGTATAGAATGGTAGTTGCAAAAGTTTGTGGAGATTGTTCTTCAATTTAACATTATTTACCAAGGATTTGTAGAAATCCTTGCTTGTAGTATAATCAGGTCAACAACACCAATGCTTTTCCATTATTCTGAGCTTTGTCTTGATTTGGAGTCCCACATTGTTTGTCGGATGGGAACATGGACTCCTAATATGGTCTTTGGACAATCCCCCCTCATGAGCTAGCTTTTAGGATTGAGTTAGGTTCAAGGTCCATTTCTTTATCATGGTATCAGGGCCAAGCCATCCCAATTTATTGTTTATGATGTTGCCCCCCTCGTCTTATATTGTCCACACTTTAGATGACCAATCGTGGGCCTAGGGGGTGTTGCAGTCCCTCATCATTTGTGGGATGGGAACATGGACTCCTTATATGGTCATGGACAATCTTCCCCTTATGAGCTAGCTTTTAGGGTTGAGTTAGACCCAAAGTCCATTTCTTTATCATGATATCAAATCCAAGCTCATCCCAATTCATTATTTTTATCGTGTTGGCTTTTCGTCTTGTATTGTCCACGCTTGAGATGCCTAGTCTTGGGCGTGGGGGGTGGTGGAGTCCCACATCGTTTATGGAAGGGAACAATGACTCCTTATATGGTCTTGGGGTATCTTTCCCTTATAATCTAATTTTTGGGGTTGAGTTAGGCCTAAGGTCCATTTCTTTATCATTATATCATATCCAAGCTCATCTCAATTCATTATTTTTAATGTTGGGTGGTTGGGTCTCCCGTCTTATATTGTGCTTACTCTAGATGTCTAGTCCTGGGCGTGGGGTGGGGGGTGGGAGGATGGGATGTTGGAGTCCCACATCGTTTGTGTGATGGGAACATGAACTCCTTATATGGTTTTGGGCAATCCCCCCCTCATGAGCTAGCTTTTGGGGTTGAGTTAGGCCCAAAGTCCATTTTTTTTTATCACTTCTCCTTTGGGGCATCTTCAGAATCTGAAGCTGCTTTAATTCCCTTAGTTTTTGGTAGCGTAGAAAATCTGCAATGTTCTCGCATCATTCTTGCATTGTGCTTTAGTTCCACTGACCTTGTTCTTTAACTCAACTTCTTTGGGGGGGGGGGGGATGTTGGAGTCCCACATCGTTTGTGTGATGGGAACATGAACTCCTTATATGGTTTTGGGCAATCCTCCCCTCATGAGCTAGCTTTTGGGGTTGCGTTAGGCCCAAAGTCCATTTCTTTATCATTTCTCTTTTGAGGCATCTTCAGAATCTGAGGCTGTTTTGATTCCTTTAGTTTTTTGGTAGCGTAGAAAATCTGCAATGTTCTCGCATCAATCTTGCATTGTGCTTTAGCTCCACTGACCTTGTTCTTTAACTCAACTTCTTTGGTTTTGGTGAGATTCTGGCTAACCTCCACCATCAGTGTTAGCTTATTAACTTAGGGATCATTCTGATTATTTGTTTTTAAACTTCAGGTTTTTAGTTTTGATTGCAAATCCTAGAGCTATTTTCTGAGTTACAGGTGAAGGCAAGTGGTAAAATTTGAGGAGTATCTGTTTGAATTGAAGATGCTCTAGGGATAAGCTGGATCAAGTGTTTAAAAGTATTGTCGGATTTTCCATCTCAATGAATGGTATCTTTTGAAGGTTTCTTTCCTTGTCAAAGAGGATCGAGACAAGTTGTGGAAGATTTGAACAACATGATAAAAATTACACAGGGCAATGGATGGATTAGGGGTTTCAATGTGGCAAACTATCAAATTAGCAGGCTGGAAATTACTCATCTTCAATATTGCAGATGACACCTTGATTTTTTGTGATGTAGAAGAGAGCCTTGAAGCCATTTATGAGCTCATAATAATTAGATGAAAAGTCAAACTTTCCAGCTAATGCGGTGCCAAACATACAACATATGACAACCATACTGAGAGAGGAAGTTGGTGTTATCCCAACTATCTATCTTGGGATGCTTTTGGGAGGTTAAAACAAATCAAGAAACAGTTGGATTGGAGTCTTGGAAAGGTGTGAGAAACAAATTACCAAGATGGAAATTACACTACATTTCCTTGGGTAGTAGACTGGCACTCATAAATTCTGTGATGGATGCTCTTCCAACCTACTTGATGCCCTTATCCCTATACCTACAAGTGTAGAAAAGAAGCTTGAAACCTTGAGAAGAAATTTCCTTTAGTGAGGAAATAAATAGAAACGAGGATGCCATTTTGTTAAATGCGAAACTCTGACCATTAGCAACCATAAAGGGGGATTCAGAGTGAGAAACTTGAGAAAGCAGAATAGCGGTGGAGGTTTACTAGGGAGGATTAGGCACTATGGGGCTGGGTATTAAAGGAAACATATGGAAATGAAAGTTTTTTGATGAACCATCCTTATGGTACAAGTTTGTGGAGAGTTACAAAGAACCTGTGGGGGAACTCTATTGACAAGCTGATTTTTAATGTAAAGGAGGGAGAGATAATTCTATTTTTGGAGGACAACTAGTTGGGAAGGAAGCCTCAAGCAATTATTCTCTTACAGGTATGATTTGAATTAACAACAGGGGGCTACAACGAAGGAGCTTTGATCTGGACAGGGATGTAACCCCACCTTCAGAATACTTCTTTTTGATTGGGAAATGCCCTGAATATCAGACTTCGCTAATATTCTGGAGCAATGCAGAGGACTACAGGAGGGGGAACATATACTAAATTGGCAAAAACACAGAAACAGTCAACTCAGCATAAAAAAATTGAACCAAAGGGGAGCTCAACTCAATTTATGGCCTTGGAAGCATATTTGGAGTGTAAAGATACCATACAAAATGACATGCTTCACTTGGTTAGTAGCCAGAGAAGCTGTCCTTACACAGGAAAACCTAAGAAAAAGAGGAATATGAATATGTTCAAGCCTTCAAGGTGTTATTTGTGTAGACAAAAGGCAGAGATAATCAACCATCTGTTTCTACATTATAATGTGACTAGTCAGCGGTGGGATTTGTTCATCAATATCAAGGGTATTAGGTGGGCTTTGTCATGAAGAACATATGTACTTTTGTTATGTTGGAACACACGGAGAAACTTTACTACTAAAGAAGATAGATGAAAAATTGTCCCATCAACTATTTGTTGAACTCTTCGGAAGTAGAGAAGTTCAAGATGCTTTGAAAATACAAGTAATCCTACTATTAAGATCAATTTGTTGAACCTCAAAGGGTATTAGGTGGTGGCAATGTGAGGAAGAACATCTGAACTTCCAATAGAGGAGAACTTTACCACTAACAAAGACAAGTGTAAAATTGTCCTAGCAAATCTTCTCTACCTGTCGCCAGAAGAGAAACAAGGAATGGAAATTGTGTCACACCATAAAGATATCAAAACACGAAGCTGCTCCTCATATGTAGCTATGTATAAGGATCAACCTCTTTTTGCTTCAAAAGCTCTCGTATTTCTTTTTCTCCGTATTGTCTACATTATAAGTGCTAATTGAGCAATATCCCACGCCCGACATCTTGTTTTCTATCCTCTAAAGGTCCAACTAGAGTTCATTCTTCGCAGTACTCGACATAGTTAATGTATCTTGAACCATCTTAAAGCTTTCACCATAGATGTGATGTTGCATCATGTTTGACGATGCAACAAAAGATGATTCACGTCCTCTCTCGAATGTTTACGGGAAGCATCAACAAACATATGCGATCCTCTTCTTTCTCATGTTTTCGATCATCAAAACCGCACCCATAGGTGCTAATCACTTGAAAAACACACTTTTTTTTTCACCCATGGAATCCAAGCTAATTTATGAGGAAAAACACTATTTCTGTTTTGCTAGCAACATACAATACTTCAATCCAAGAGCTTTGTCCTTGCTTCCAACACCCAACCCTGAGAATTCTGGCTCTGCTGGTAAGGTTTGGTTATAGATCATTTCAAGTAGACTTTGAAGCTCTGTTATATCCAATTCATCAAAGTTACTTCAAGATCCCAAAATAGGCTTTGCACATGTAATCTTTGGACCTGCTAGATTGTCATCGACAATACTATAGATGTTTAGGAAAGTGATCCTCAACATGTTGTTCCTGCACCACAATCTCCTAGATGTTAACCCTATACTAGCTTGCGTGCACCTCGACTAATTTCACAGGATACTTGCGACCTGCCACTTGCCACCAGCAACAGGTACCCGGCAACTCTATCCACCAAGACTAGACGAAATGGGAAGCAATCACCTAGTGTTTTTGTCTCTGTTGGAATTTGAATTTGAGTCCGCATGGTGGTCAATCCACTTCATTATTTCATTGACTACTAGGCCACACACTTGGGTGCAGGCATAGTGGTATTTCTTGTGGTGCCATATTTCTCCCATATCACCTCTCTTAATAAGGCATAGTGGTGTTTCTAGTTTTCCACCACCTTTCATTGTGTCAAGACTTGTATGGACCATTCATCTTTCAACTTGCTAACTGCAACCAAATGGTTTTTAGGCGGCATGATAAGACTTCATAGTCTTCATTGTAATGTTTTCTTTTCTAAAGTAATGCTTCTAGACACAGAACTGAAAGTAGAGATTTTTAAGAACCCAAAACATGGTATGCTATTAAAAAAGATAGCTTTATCTATTTTCTAGTAGAATAGTTCCGCGCAATATCAACTTATTTCAACACAATGAACAAACAACAATATGCACAATAATAATCTTGGTTCAAACCATTAAAAGTTGCGTATTCCTTAGCTTAAACCATGTATTATAGACTCTTAAAATCAAATATTCACAACAACTACGCCTCAATCCCAAATAAGTTTGGGTCAACTATACAAATTTTCCTTCTCCGTTTAGGCTCAACTCATGTGATCATCACCAAATAAAAACAAAAGTGAAAATAAGTCAAATATATAAAAATTATACTCATTCCTTCCCCGAGTTTTGACTCTTACCATCCTTATATTTGTTGATAATTGCTCTTAAAAGCTCATTCTCTTTTTGAAGAGAGCGAAGTTTCCATTAAAAAAATAAATATATTGTCCTCCGTCCCATTTTATGTGAGGTTGTTTGACTCGGCACAAAGTTTAAGAAAGCAAGGAAGACTTTTAAAACTTGTGGTCCAAAATGAATGATAAAAATTTGTGTGGCTGTAAATAATTTCATTAAGGGTAAAATAGACATTTTATAGTTAAATTATTACTTAATATAGAAATGTGTCATTCTTTTTTGGACGGACTAAAAAAGAAAATAAGTCACATAAATTGGGACAGAGGGAGTAGTAAAATTAATAATAGTAGAAGTTCTCTAACTAGACTAAGAGCCCGTTTGGATTGGTTTAAAAAAAGTAGCTTTTAAGTCGAAAATAAAAAGTCAAACTGAAATGACTTTTAAGTAAAAAAATAAAAGTAGGGGGAGACCTACTTTTGGTTTTTGACTTATTTTAAGTCATTTTAAACTTTTTTTAAGTCATTTATGACCTTGCCAAACACTTTCTAACTTATTTTAAGTCATTTTTGACTTATTTTAAGTTATTTTTTTGATGAAGTATTTTAAGTTGGTTTTTATATTACCAAACACTTTCAGAAGTAAAAAACTGGCTTAAAAGTAGGTTTGACCAACTTTTAAGCCAATCCAAACACCCTCTAAATCGTATTCCCCACTAGTAGATATAACCATATGATCTTTTTCCTCCATTATATTATATATGCCCTATCTTTAGCTAAGTCTGCGTTGATTAAAAATCAATTATTCACGAGTATAAAAATTGTAAGGAAATATTTTTCTTCCGAATAACATGTTACCGAATATAACAATTTATGGAATCAAATCGAATTCCAATACTAGAAGGGAAACTATCATTTCTCTAACATAAATACGTTTAGCTCACTTAAGATATCCTTACTACCATAAGAACAATTCCATTTCAGAAAGTAGTAGCATTTGTACCATATAAATAGATCATTCAGAAAGTAGAAACATGCATGTGAAGGTAGGTTTGTTGTCCCCCAAAGTGCAATGTCCAACAAAGAGTCACACAACAAATAGAACTAGTCAAGTTATTAACAGGTTATTCACCCCCCACTTCCACCATGACCTGCAACTATTATGTGAGGAACATATCTACAGAGGTTTTTGGTGCCATTCACTCATTGGTGTTATTGAAAATTATTTTTTAGGGGTCGTTTGGTAGCTGGATAAGAAATAAATTATTCATGTATTGATTTCTGTACAACTTGTATGACGCTTGGTAGGTAGATATGAAGTAAGTTATTCATGTATAAAATTAATACGATGTTTGGTTGACAATTTAGAATCCCGCATAACTAGTACATGGATAAGTTAGGAAGGAAATCTATGTATTATTTTATGCAAGATAGAAGGTGGAATAACTAATACATGTATAACTAATACATGAATAACTATCTCTGCATAACTAATACTTGCATAAAATAATACATAAATTCACTCATAACTAATCCATACATTACTAATACCTCCATACTCTAACCAGCTAGCAAACAACCCCCAAGTGTTTTTGTCTTTTTTTGCCTCAATTTTTATTTCTGATGCATATCTTGGTGAGCAAGAAATTATTTTGCTCTGTCAGATGCAGATAATGCTAACGGTGTAGCTGTTTTTGTAGGTACCGCTGGAACTGACCAAATTCCACCAGAGTCTAGAGTTAGTCCTGGAAATCCATCTTTGAGAGCAAAACTGATGTCTATTTTTTGCCGATCAATAACTGCAGCAAACAGTTTTCCGTTGACTCTACAGTGTATTTTTGGCTGCATATACGGTAAAAATTCTGTCTTTGGTGTAGAACTGGGATATGCTCGGAAACCGTTATCACATCTTGTAAAGCATTAGAGTCATCTCTTAAAGGGGACCATAAAAACGTCCAAAATTTCATTTATGGCTTGCGTTGTTTCTTCAAGATTGTGTGCTGGTATTTTAGCTTCTTTTATACCCACAAATGTAGGATTTAAGCTCATGTAGACTCCTACACCATTCTGTGATGTGTCCTTAAATTATTTTGCATCCTCATATGGGTAAAATATGTTTTTTCTCTATGTTTATGATTTTCTCTAGAGTGGGCTACGAAAGTACTCCTTCCGTCCCAATTTATATACATAGTTTAGATTTCGAAAGTCACTTTTTTGTTTTGACCGTGCATTCGGACATACAATTTTAAAGATTTTTGAAAAATAATTTACATATTTAAGAACTACATAAAAGGTACTACAAGTCACAAGATTTACCAATTTAAATTATTTAAAGGGCATATCCAGCTTCCCAATCAATCTAATTTTCAAGGGGTGTGCCAAGAGCTATATGTTTCAATTTTCTATTTATGCTACCTCAAACATAGAGCAGTTTTTTTAATTTGCATGTTATAAAATGCTGCATCTTATTCTTTTATTGCATTAGTACATCTATTAGGATTTTTTCTGTCATTTCTTCAAACTTCCAGTCTTTCTATTATAGAAGACAAGTCATTTATACTTCTTGCTTTTATAGGAAGTAATACAACGTCAAGGTTGAAGCAATTGGGGATGGAGTTCACTGTATGGGTCTTCAAGCATGTAAGATTTCACGACCTATGAGAATCTCTCACAACATAGTGAAGCTCAACAATCCTGTCATGTGCTAATAAAGGAGCTCAAACATTGTCCAATATAGGTTGAAGAAAGATGTGGGAAGTGCGATAACAGTTAGGGGTACTTGAGAACATTTGTTTCCAAAAATTAAAGACTCCTTTTCATGATTATAGAGGCTTGGAGAATGCCTTCACTAGATAGGTTGAAGTTCATTTCTCTAGTTCACCGTGAAGGTGCCAAAGTATATGCATGATGTGGCTTTGAGTGCTCTTCTTGATTTCCTGACCGCTCTATCCAATTATATATGCAAAAATGATTTTTTTTTACACCAAATGCATAAATGGAGCATGAAAGAACTTTTCATATTCCTTAATTTCCTTCCATTGCATTGGAACATCCTCTTCATCCTATCATTCCAAATTGTCCAAGAAAAAGGTTTGCTGCTTTCATCTGGGGTACCATGCTTCCTTAGTCCAACTCAGAACCACACTATGGTGCAACAATAAGTAATGTACATCTTTCTTGCACTCGTTGGATGAACAATACTAACTTACAAAGTTACAATAACAATATGTTCCCTATGTCTAAGACTTGCTTGCTCTAACTATTGCATTCCCAGATTACTCTCTATGTGGAGGAAAAGAAACTTCCTCTTTTGCTGTTATACTCCACATCTTCTGCCCTTCATCCCGTCTTTCCCTTAAGTTACATAAGTAGTAAGGTCACCTGGGTAATTTATCATCTGCACCTAGTGTACATGTAAAGCTTTTGTATAAACTCCAATTCCTACTATTTCCAATAATAGATAACTCATGTTGTGATGATCAACTAGAGTTTTTCTTTTTAAAAGATATCCGAGAAATTCGTTGTATTTCAATTCTTAAACATGGTGGATAATGAGTCCATTTGTAGTTTTTTCTCCACCTAAATATCAGATTTGGTTCACTGATTAGGGTTCAAGCTCAGGTGTGCCTACCGCATAGTTAGCACAATACTACCTTTGCTGTTCGAACCAAAACTTGGGAGCAGATCACTTAGAGGTGTCCTCTCATTAGCACTGTGCTCAGCCGTAGATATGACTAATAATATCCAATTACGATTATGAACAATCGAGCCAAGAACCTCATGGATTCATCTTTCTCCTTTATAATGCCTTTATGGATATGTTGTCCTTAAAGACTCATTATTTAATGTGATAATCATCCGTAACATGATGCCCTATATATGCACTACTTGCCTATTTCCATAATGCATCCAACATTGGTTAGTAAGTTAAGTGACAATATGAGAATCAAGTGTTAAAAAATTCAGTTATTAGTTAGTGTCCAACAAGAAAAGAATATAATATGAGTCTAAGGTTTGACTGTTATAGACTCACTCATGGGTAAGGTTTATGCAAGGCGAGGCCCCCAAGTTGAGACCATCACGGACTGTCATGTTGATTGGAGAGGTAATTGGTTATTGATTGGAGATTGATTTTTTTTATAGAATATAGAAAGTGTGCAACGAAGGTGCTTGTAAATCACTAGGTAGCCTAGCTCGACCCAAGCAATGCCCAAAAGTCCATGCCTTTCTTAGTCGGACCAACCCAACGGGTGATTTTCGACAAGTCTTTCTGAATTGGAAGAACAAGAAGGGGAACTGACCTCTTCTATTGAACCTGAGAGTTGGAGATCCACTTTCGCTTATGCTGAAAATGCCAAGATTTGCCTGAGGAAGATGGTCTTTGGCTTCCAGTGACAATTCACTCTTCTTATGTACACCAATTCTTTGATAACTGAAGCAATTTCATTGAATTTAATTTCTCTTGACACTTTATTATCAATAACTGCAGGGAACAATGAACCAGTTGAGGCTTATGGGCCCTGTTATACTGACTGGGATTCTGAAATCTCTTGATGGTTATTCAGCAGCAGAATCAGGTGCTATTGCTCATACAAAAATGAACTTTGTTAGGCTAAGCCCTATGAGATTGATATAATTGGCTTAGTATAATTTTTAACAAGTAATATCTGTCCAGATGTTATTGCGCGGGAGACGAAAGCATTTGCCTTCCAAGCAATTGGCTTGCTTGCTAAGAGGATGCCTCAACTTTTTAGGTATGTACATTTTCTGCTATGTGTTTTCTTTTCACTCTCCCTCTCTTCTCCAGACCTCCCTCCCTCCCTTCCCCCGGGCCTTTCTTTTGCTTGCAGCTAAATTAGATATTTTTTGATGTGCCATTTTCTTTTTGAATTTGTTACAGAGATAAAGTCGATGTTGCTTCAAGGCTATTTGTTGCCCTGCAATCTGAGGCCCAATTTCTCCGTCTTACTATTCAAGAAGCAACAAATTCCCTTGCTTTTGCTTACAAGGTTCTACTTTCTAAGCTGTCAACACTATTTGTCGTATATTTAAGTTTTCTATGTCTCCACCCTTTTTCCTTTATTACATCTTTTGATGGCTATTTGGTTTTCAGGGTGCACCACAAAATGTATTAAATGATCTGGAGGCGCTCCTTCTGAGAAGTTCTCAAGTGGTACGATACATTTGTACTATTGATTCCTTTTTCTTGTTCCAGTGTTATGCTTGTTTCTGTCAACTTGAGGGACTGTATATAATATGGATGCAGGTTGTTATTTATTGTTTAATTCGATGCAAGCTGTTATTTATTGTTTAATTCGTTTTCTTTTTCAAAAGGAGGAAAGCGAAGTGCGCTTTTGTGCTATGAGATGGGCAACCTTGTTGTTTGACATGCAGCATTGCCCAAGCCGATTTATTTGTATGGTTGGAGCTGCTGACACTAAGCTGGATATAAGGTTAGCTTATGAGGTTTGCTGGTTAACATTAAGTGAAGATTCTTGTTTAGCAACTGTTCGATATCTTTCTACAATATTCACTTACGACCATAGTAGTACTTTTACATATTTAAATCTTTGCTGAACTTTTTACAGGTTCCCTCATTATTGAAGATTCTTGTTTAGCAACTGTTCAATATCTTTCTATAATATTCACTTACGACCATAGTAGTACTTTTGCATATTTAGAATCTTTGCTGAGCTTTTTACAGGTTCCTTCATTATGTAGCTTAATGCTTCAATTGTAAATCTACTCAAT
The DNA here is from genome assembly GCA_029582685.1 of Solanum piurae. Lineage (NCBI taxonomy): Eukaryota > Viridiplantae > Streptophyta > Magnoliopsida > Solanales > Solanaceae > Solanum > Solanum piurae. Next base: position 25,157 of record JAJOOO010010559.1, read on the forward strand.
GCAATGACATGAAATTTTGGTTAACTTGTCAATTTAGATAATCTGTATCTCTCTTTTGGTTTCTCGTTCTTGGTATGTAATAAAGAATGGCAATCTGGCATTTGACAATTAATCCTTGATTTATGGTTATGCTTCTCAACATAAATGATTGTATCTAACTTGAAAAGTAGATCAGTTTTCCGTGGAATTCTATGGCAATAATTCTATCAATCATGTTGAGTAATTTCTAGAAAACCATATATTGGCATGGGCTCTCTACTTTTTGTGTACTACTTGTATCGCGAGACTTAAATCCCACAATCAGTGTTATCAAAGGCGCATTTAAACCTTGAAGCAAGGCTCAAAACGCGTTGAGCGCTTTGCCTCACTTAATGTGTGCTTCAATGTCGTCATCAAGACTCCAAGAGATGCTTTTCCTTGTGAATGAGCATTTCTTGAAGAGGCGATGCTAAACCATTGACATTTTACATTATCGTAAAAACAATCAATTTCCTTGTCCATATATTTGTTATTCCTGCCTATATTATTAGTCTTGGACTACACGTTTATATAGTTGTATATTTTCTCCATTTGCACATTTTCTCAATAAAGCTCACCCTTTATTTGCGCTTTGCACTTAAAGCCCCAACGAACCTTAGAACTCTTTTGCACTTTTCGTTTTTGATAAAACTGTCCACAACATCAGTAAATTATTACCTTTTTTAAAAATTTCCATTAGTCATTTGGTGATGCTGTTCCTTCTGAGAGATGAACCTATTCTACTTTAATTTTAACTGTAACACCATTCCTTGAAGCTTTGTCCCCTTTTTTCTGGTCAACATGTGTGGTTCTGCACTAATTTTGTAATTTGGATCCTTCAAGTGGAAGAGTGTATTCCATTTGTGTTAGTGGTTGCGAGCTAATAATGATGGTAGAATGGAGGGTGGAGATGTGAGAACCCTGGAAAACTAACTATAGGTTTGGGACAACCAGTCATAGTGCGCCCGTCCCACATACTGGCGTTGTGGATGCTTTATTGCAACCAGAAGTTTCATTCATATCGTGAGTCGCTACCAAAGATATGCCTATGTCACATTATACAACCTTCTCATCAAATGTGTACGACTTGAGAATATTTTTTTAGTAATTTGCACTTAAATTTTGAGGTAAGTCTTTGTGGAAGTTGGCAATTGTGTGAACAAATTGCACTTGGTAACACCAGATTATTCGAAGGTAGGTGAATGCTGTCTGCTTTTGTCTGGGTATGGAACAGTGCTGGCTTCTCTGTGGGTGCTATTTTAATAGGATGATTCCTAACTGTAGCTTCAATTGAACACTGAAGAGATCCATCTAGAGACCTTTTATGCATAGTTCACTTTATGTAGGTGGACATGTTGCCCTTAAAACTCTTCTTCTACCAGAGAATATGTAACAAACTTGTCAATAAGGCCTTTCCCAAGTGTTGTGGTTGAGCTGGCAGAACATGAATGTTCAGGTTCAGTTCTCTCTACCAGCTTAAACTGTTGATAAATAGTTTATGGTCTCTTAGGCCTAATTGTAAAATGCAATTAGCTAGATTGTAGATTGTATTCAACAATGGAGGAGGAAAAGCCCTTTGATCAAACAAGTTTTAGCCTCTTACAGTAAAGTGTGCTTCCCTTCCCCCTAATCCAAAAAAAATTGTGTCTCCCTCCTCATTTGGTGAAACATGGTCAGTGAAGATTCATATAGCCGACCCCAACTTGTATGGGACTAAGGCATGGTTGTTGTGGTGCTTGTTTATGTAATTTTCTTTTTCTGGGGGGAGAGAGGGGAGAGGGAGGAGGAGGTTGATGCATTTTGAAATTCCACTATTTTAATTTTCTGGAATTTGGTCTAATTGATGTGGATTCCCTACCTAATGCGGAAAATGCGAGTTGCATGGAGTGAAAGGCTTGAAGTTTTTCCTCCACTGTAAGCTAGCCCATAGATAGTCTGAGGATTCTAGGGTCCAAGATTGCAAAGATGAAGCCAGAAGAAATAGCTTCCTGTAATTCCCTAGGTGTTTATCTGGAAAAACTGTCTACTGCAAATATTTGGCTGCTCATTTTGTTTATCTTTTCAAATGGGTTCTGGAGGATAGATTAGTAGTAGACTAGTAGTGATAGAAAGAAAGTAGGAAGTAACTAAAACAGAAGACATGGTATTCCTCATTGTTGAAACAGTTTCTTTTGTTTTATAGTTTCTTTTTCAAGTTACGTGCAATGCATTGTTGGGTGATTTCTTCGATGGGTTAATAGCTATATTATCTCCTCTTTCTATACACCGTCTTCAAATGTGCAACTTGTCTTTTCCATAGGGAAATTGCATTAGAAGGTTTATTTCCTGATGAAGATCAAAGGAAAGCAGTAAGCAAAAGCCTCAACTTAAAGTACCCAAAACTTTCTGACATGCTAGACTATATTATCCAACAGCAGCCTGTGGTGTTGGATTCTGCTAGTGTGGGAGGTTCAAAGCTTCTTTTTCCATCAAAATCTTATGTGGCTATGATCAAGTTTTTGTTGAGGTGCTTTGAGGCAGATATGAAACAGAATAATTTGGTGAAAGGTTCCCATTTTTCGGCTACAGTTGAGAAATTATGCTTGCTTCTCGAACATGCAATGGCTTACGAAGGTTCTGTTGACCTGCATGCTAATGCCTCCAAAGCGCTTATATCTGTTGGATCTCATATGCCCCAGGTAGGCTCACATTTCCCTCGAATGCTAGAAGAAGAGGACCACAATAAATTCTCATTTTATATCTGATGTATGGGTTCAGGAATTTTTGGTCTTCTAATATAATTGACAGGTGATAACTTCTCGATATGTTGATAAAGTTGCATGGATGAAGCAATTTCTGGGGCATATTGACTTTGATACACGTGAATCTATATCTCGCTTAATTGGAATTGCTTCCTGTTCACTTCCTCTTCACAGTTTGTCTGATCTTATTAGTGAATTGATTGCCTCAATCGGTACAACACCTAAGTTAAGGTTGTAGCTTGGATTATTAAACATTTAGCTGTTTGTTGCTTCTTGTGGATCATCTCCCTTGTTGGAGCAACTGCATTGGCTTCCTGATGATATAATGCATTATCAATTCTTCCAGGTTCGAGATGCAGCATGGTGTGCTATGTACTTTAGGCTATGTTACTGCAAATTGCATGTCAAGAACTGTTTCTGTAAGTTTTTTTCCTTCGGCATTTTGCATGTCAAGAACTGTTACTGCAATGTGCATCCAGGTGCTTTTTGTCAATTGATGTAAAATGCATTGTAGAACATCAGTGTACTTGATTTAGATGGATACTTTGTTAGCCGAGTTTAGTTGTTGCATATATGCTTCATGTATTATAACTCTGGTTCTCTTCTGCAGTATGACCTAAAACAATGCTTCAAGAGTAGGTGGTACACCGGCTCTTCATCATATAAAGAGTGAAATCATTTAACTTTCAATTCCTAATCAACCCTCTGTGGATAGTCAAAGTTGAGACTGAAATATGCTGATCTCATAAATGAGTCAAAGCAATTATGCGTTGCCATATTTTCCAGAGTTTGGTCATACTTAATTCTGCATGTTTTATAGTGTATTATAGGTGTAGGTGTATTGTGTAAGAATTAAGGTAGGATAAACAAAATTAGTTTTCTCTATTACTTTCGTCCCCTCAGGACGACTAGAGCTTATTCAATTTTTATTAAAATTTTGAAGTTGCTTCCACTTTATGCTTTCTAGCCAGATACCATTCATTCTTTTTGTCCTACTTGCATGGTTCCTACCTTTAACGACCAAATATTTCTTCTTTGTTTAAAATTAAAGTTCCTTTCCAATCTTCTTGTTTCCTCTAATCCTCCTTTTTCTGCCTGGTTTTCCTGACCTGCTTCTGACACCCTCTTCTGCTCGCTGATGCTATAGCTGTATGTTAATCCTTAGTGGTGGCCTTCTCATCCTTTTCTGCTCATTTGGTCTATAAAGCCTTGGGGCAAAGGGTAACGGAACTGGAAAAAATTAGTGGAACTGCGTTAAATTGGTTTTTTGATAGTTTAGGAGGGGTATAGATGATAGATCTTTTGGTTTTGCTTACTGTATACTCCTGATGTAATTGCCACTGAAATACACCATTGGTGTATTGCTGTCTATAATATGTTAACTTTCTCAAAAAAAAATTGGTTTTTTGTTCAGGGTAGCGCGGCAGTCAGTTCTCAGGGTAGGACCAAGTTAGTTTTATTTAATTGGTAAGTAGGACCAAGTTAGGGGTAAGGTCTGTGTACATGCTACCCTTAAGTTCCCAACTTGTCCAAGAGCACCCCGATCCCCTTGGGTCTCAACCCGAACTTTACCAACAAGTTCCAAAACATATCCAACCTATTCAAAGTCTCAAAAAACATGATTTGGTACACAGATACTCAGAATGAGGGGTCGGGTTGTTACAATCTTTTACTGATATTAGCACATGTTAACCTGATTTAAGACCTGAAATTGACCAATAATCAGGTTATAGTACCACTTTTTTCTTTATGGAATGTAATTTAGGTGTGGGGTAATTCACTTAACAGAGGGATGATTGGTTTAGGAGAGAATGTTGCAATCGCGGAATCTACTATGAGCAAATTTAGCACATGTTCATTTGAGTAACCAATTATCAAATTGAATACCTGAAATTGACCAACAACCTGATCATGGTGTAGAAATGAATGCAGTCATGTGCTTAGTGATAATTCTAGTTTCGAGGCTTGTCTGGCAAAATGAAAGACTGCAGCTTTTGGAAACCTAATAATGCATGCTTTGCTGGACAGCCAGATAGCAAAAATATTGTGTATAGTCTAGCACAAAGACAATAGACTGATATGGGATCTCATGGATGCTTTGATTTTATTGACATCGTTAAGACTTGAGAGTTATCTATTGCATGGTAACTTAGAAATAAAAAATATGCGTTCAATTTTTTTCAAAGATTTACCATCTTAAATGTACACAACTTGTGGATAAACCTATGCACTAATTGTTTATTTCATTATAGATCTTGTATTTATTGATTTTGTTTCGATAAGCTTTCCTGTTGGTTACATAGATCTTTGTGTTGCTTTTCTCTGTACATGTGACAGATCCCAGAAGCTTTACTCCAGAGTACACTTAAATGTCTGGTCGATGTTGTCAATTTAGAGACTGCCACATTGGCTTCTTTTGCAATGCAAGCGCTGGGCCATGTTGGACTTTGTATCCCATTGCCTCTCCTGCTGGTAGACTCTAGTTCAGGTGTGTTTGTATATTTATTGAGGCCACTATAGAATCTGTATGTGAAGCATGCTTGTAGTATAATTTTACTTAACCAAGCTTAAAACTGCAGTTCCCATATTGGTTGTCTTGCGTGAAAAGTTAAGCAAGCTGCTTGCTGGTGAGGACGTGAAAGCAGTGCAGAAAATTGTTATTTCGTTGGGACACTTGTGTGTCAAGGAATTATCCTCTTCGCATCTAAATATTGCTCTTGACCTGATTTTCAGTCTAAGCCAGTCAAAGGTAAGTGAAATTTCCTCCATTGATGGCCCTAAAGGTCTTTCTCTATGTTGGTGACATGCACAAACACTCTTTTTCTCAGGTTCACAGCTGGAGGAAAACACCTTCTTAATTGTTATAATAATATCACTGCTAAATAATGTCTTTCTTGTGCTCCTGCGTGGCATACATTGAGTTGTCATTATTTTATTTCCATCTGGGTTTCCTATTTTTGTTGTTGATCAGGTAGAAGATGTCTTGTTTGCTGCTGGGGAGGCATTGTCATTTCTATGGGGTGGTGTTCCTGTTACTGCTGACATGATTCTTAAGAGTAACTACACTTCACTTTCCATGAGTTCGAACTTTTTGATGGGAGATGTGTCTTCTACAAGTTCTACCTGTGTGGAATCTGAAGCCAATGAAGATGGCCATGGTACAGTTAGAGATGCAATCACTAGAAAGATTTTTGACGATCTATTATACAGTAGCCGGAAACAAGAGCGCTGTGCTGGCACTGTCTGGCTTTTGTCGCTGACAATGTATTGTGGTCAGCACCAGGCTATCCAGAAACTGCTTCCTGACATCCAGGTATCTTGAATTTAACTTGATGCTGACAGTTCCATAGCAAAATCTTATAATACATACCTGGGAAGAATTTCGAGCTGGTTTGGGGTTAATCCTAATGTTGTTGTATATCTGGGAGAAGTACTCAAACTATTGCTTTTCAGCTCTATTAGCCTTTTATATATGCTGCCAGGACAGTCTTTTATTTCTTTTGATTATTGGGATATATTATTAGTAAAATCTAGAAACTATTACAAGCTTTGACCTTCCTAGGGATAGGATTTCTTATTTGATTCATAAGTAAATAATACAAAAGATGGCAGTATATCATAGTACAAAAGTAAACCAAAAACTTGGATTTTGCTTCCATGCTTAGCTAGTGTGTCCACCAACTGGTTAGCTTCTTTGTAGATACACTGAGTCCTTGTGTTTCCCAATCTAGTCAGGTATAACCTGCAGTCATCTATTACATTTTTGATAATAATCATTCCCATTAGAGATCACGTGTATTGTTTCATAGTCGGTCTCAATTATGATAGTCACAATTTTGTTTTGAAGAGTGATGTTGAGACAGCTTCAAGCATCTCTCTTCCCCTGATAAATACAATTTTAATAACTAACCACTGGGGTGCCTTTTAAACTGTGAGGCCTATGCTTCTTCAATTATCTATAGACATCAAAGTAACCTCCTTTTATTTTGATGTTTCCGAATAAAATATTTTACCAGAGCCTTTTGAGCGACTGACTCTTGTACTATTGTAGGAAGCATTCTCTCACCTTCTGGCTGAGCAGAACGAGCTTACACAGGAGCTGGCATCTCAGGGACTTAGTGTTGTGTATGAGCTTGGTGATGCTTCTATGAAGAAAAGCTTAGTGAATGCTCTTGTTGGCACTCTTACTGGCTCTGGGAAGAGGAAAAGAGCTGTTAAGGTTTGATGACTACTTTTATCTTGCTATAGTTCTTGAGAATCTTTCCTCGTGTGTTATACTATGAATACCCATTTTTTGCTCTGAAATTAGTTTTTTTTTTAAAATTTGTTCCTAGCTTGTAGAAGATTCTGAAGTGTTTCAAGAGGGTACAATTGGTGAAAGTCCAAGTGGAGGGAAACTAAGTACTTATAAGGAGCTTTGCAACTTGGCAAACGAGATGGGGCAGCCAGACATGATTTATAAGTTCATGGACTTAGCCAATTATCAGGCATCTTTGAATTCTAAAAGAGGTGCGGCCTTTGGATTCTCCAAGATAGCCAAGCATGCCGGGGATGCTCTGCAACCTTACTTGCATGCTCTTGTTCCAAGACTCCTTCGTTATCAGTACGATCCTGATAAGAATGTGCAGGTACTTCCATATAAGTGCTTGTGCCAAGCTGGTGTTCTGTGTACTCCTAGTTTGGTAGGGGCTTAACTTAATAGTATTCTATTCAAGCAACCCTAAAGATCATTTTGGCTGTTTCAGGTGATATGTGAACTGTTTAGTTTGTTATATTATGTTTTTCTCAGAATTTGTGTAAGATGGAGATAAAGGTGGTTCCCATGCAATTTGTTATGTTAATTTTTTGTATTAAATAAGCTGATATCCTACTGTCTGTGATTGTTTTGGCAGTTTTAGCCGCTAACTATGAAATGTTTCGTTTGTTATTATATGCTTATGCTTTTCTCAAAAGTTGTGGTAAGAGGGAAAAAAAGGGGTTACCATGCAAAGGAAGACAGCCAAAGAAAGCAGGGGGAGGTGGTGTAAAGGGGAGAGAAAAACAGTTCAAAAAACTCCTGGCGATAAACCACAAGTCTCCTCTCTATATTTTTTTCAACGGACGGACACAGAAGAATTTTTTTTGCAAATGGAGAAAATTATTTACTTTTCTCTGTCTTAAATTTACATATTTTCATAATGGATACCCTGCCCGACCCGGAACACGTTCAATATCGAGACTCAATATCGTCGCTGGCCGGCGTGTTGTTTGCCGCTGGCGAGATATGGCTGTTGGGCCACCTTGTCGCATGGATTTATCTAGAATTTCATTTCTTCTTCGATCTATTATTTTTACGAAGCCCTACCTGAAGAGGAAGATATTCTCTGTCAATATTGCTTTGGGACTTGGAATTATGATAATGGCTTCCGGGGGAAAGGGAATGTTGGAGAAGGTGAAGAGGTTTTTGAAGATTATATATTTCATGGTGGCGATGTTGGCATCGTTGCTGGTACTATCGGCGCCACTGATTGTGGCAATTGGGGATGTTTTGGTACCAAGTGTGTTGATTTCGACCTTTACATGCGTAAGATGTTACAGTTTCAAAGAACATTTGCAGAGATATGCCTTCAAAAGCACATTGACGGACATTCCTCTCGTTTCTGTGATGAGATCTCTTATTATCACCTCTGTTTATTCTTTGTGTGATGGCCCTGCTCTTTTGTATGGACCATACCTTGGAACGGTTATATTCTGTTCCATCATTTCCATTATTCTTCTTTCTATCAAAGCTTGTATTTTCTGTCAATTCATATCTGGAGGTTGAAGCTTCATCTTCTATCTCAAGGCAAAGGCCTCATCTGAAAAAGTCATGGGGGTGTGCCTGTGTTGTTTCTTTCTTCGGTAGTCTTAGCTCTTGGACATGCATAATTGCTTACAGAACAAGCTTTTGAGCAAGGAGGAAGCTTTTGTTTCACCGAGTTGACCCAGAAGCTGTCCTTTCGTGCAAAGTTGGATTCTCTTCATACAGTAAGGTACCACAATCTCCAATTCCGACAGGTAAAACAAGAACTGAGAGTGATATGAGGAGAAAACTTGCAGGATCGGCTCAGAGGATGGGAAAGTCCCTGCTATATTGCTTGCTGGTGTTGACAGTTCATTCATTTCTTGCCTTGGGCTCTCTCTTCATTACAAACTTTGCTTGCCTGGCTCACCTAACCGATCTTTGTCTTTCAGACCTTCTTCTTCTCACCCATTGCATGTTTTGTCAAAAAGTGATTATCGTATTCGGAGGTGCCACAGTAGTCAATTTCATACCCACACTCTCTCTATGCCTCTTTTAGATGTGTCTCCAACTTCCCCAGTTCTGTCTGAAGAAATCCCTAGTTTCAGCCTAGATGAAACTGGTGATGAAGATGATGTTGGTAAGGTGGGATGTTCATTCCCAGTATGAGATGTTGAAGGGAATAATGAGTTTGTTACTGTTCTAGTGCATGGTTTTGGAGCCGGGGTTTTCTCTTAGAGAATGATGATGGATGAGCTAGCCCGATAGGTAGGTTGTGCAGTCACAGCCTTCTACAGGCCAGGATGGGGATTGACATCTAGGCCATGTCAGACAGACTGGGAGGAGAATCAATTGCCTAATCCCTGCAAGATTGAAAGTCAGGTTGACCTGCTTCTCTCGTTTTGTTCGAGTATGGGTTTTACTTCAGTTGTACTTGCTGGTCATGATGATGGGGGTGGATTGCTTGCACTGAAGGCTGCACAAATAGTTCAGTCATCCAGGAATTCGATTAATGTCCTTATTAAGGGGATTGAATTATTGGATGTTAGCCTGTGAGGAGAACTGGTTCCAGCCTTTGCAAGGATATTATTCTGTACTTCTCTCGGGAAATTGCACTTGGTGCATCCACTGTTGGGAACAGAAATTACTCAAGTTGTTAATAGACGTGCATGATATGTTGCCACCAAGTTGACAACTGATGTTTTGAGCCTATACAATCCCTCAGTATGTGAAGAAGGATGAGATGAAGCACTCCATGAGGTAGGAAAACATTCATCTGAGACAGTCCTCTCACCTGAAAATGCAGCACAACTGCTAAAAACAGTTGAAAGTTTATCAGTTCTGGTGATCGGAGGAGCTGAAAAGATGCACTTGTATCTATAAATTTGTTCAAGTGATGACATCAAAACTTGTAAATTCTAGACTGGTCGCCATATCTGGCTGTGGACATCTTCCACATGAGGAATGTACGAAAGCATTGCAAGCAGCCATGTCTAGCCGTTCATCAATAGAATTTTAGTGGAACCACACTGCAACTTCAGTAGGATGCTCTAATGTCAAGTTACAAGTATTTATTCAACTAATATTTTTTCCCATTTTTTCACCTACACCTTTTATAATTTTTCTTTTCTAAATTTACTCAAATAGTAGAGGTCCAAGTCCACCTCTCCTTTTCGTAGCTTTAATTCTGAATTTGCAGCTTAAGTGTTAGAGCTTTCAAAATGTTATCTTTCTACGGTCCCTCCTCTCTCCTTCTTTCTTGTTTCTGTTTGCAGATTCTTATACTCGGTTTTGGTTTCTGTTTCCTACCATTTAAGAGTGGAGAATGGAGATACCATCTTTGTACATGTTCTTTTTTCTTCGGAAGAGTGTAGCAGATTTCCTGCTATAATCTCTCCAGCTCCTTCTCTCTATTTGTGAAAATTCTGAGTAACTGTATGGTTGAATACACGAACAGTTATTTCTTTAAAAAGAAAAGGTGGTTACCATGCAGTTTGTTATAATTATTTTTTGTATTAAGGAAATTGATATTGTACTGGCTGTAGTGACGATGCCCATTTTTGAACTATTTTATCTTTTCCTTTAGGATGCTATGACACATATTTGGAGATCACTGATTCCTGATTCAAAAAAGACAATTGATGAGCATTTTGATCTTATTATGGATGATCTTTTAACTCAAAGCGGATCCCGACTTTGGCGATCACGAGAGGCTTCTTGTCTAGCGCTTTCAGATGTAATCCAAGGACGTAAATTTGATCAGGTAAAATCATTGATTTGTCATCTTATGTTCAAGGAAATTGCACTTGTCTGTGATGAACATTTAGAAATCTTGATTAGAATGATATTCAGCATTATGATCGAGAAAGTTGGTCAAAGTTTTGAGGTTATAGGATGGAAACAATTGCATATATGATTCTTGTCAAAAGAATAGGAAAGAAGAAAAAGAGATAGTTATTATTGAGGTACTTAACAAAAATAAATGTTATTATACTTGATCTAGAGAGGGAATTTGGAGGATGACAGAAGTAACTTATTCTCTATACAGAAAACTGTTCCCACTAACACTTAATTTTCTTCATCTACTGGTGACTAGCTTTGTATCTCTTTACCAGCATCAAGAAAATTGGCTAGCTTTGTATCCCTTTACCAGCACAAATTCTCAAAAAAAATGGTTTACAAATCCCAAAATATGATTTCTTATTTATTATTTCGTCCATCTCATTTTATGAAGCAGTGTTTTATTGGCCACAAAATTCAAGAAAGAAAGACTTTTGAAATTTGTGGTCTAAAACATGCCACACATTTCTGTGGCTATAAAGTCATATCATTAAGGGTTAAATGAGAATTTTAAGGTTCAATTATTTCTAAATAAAGAAAGGTGTGATTCTTCTTTATGACAGACTAGAAAAGCAAGGGTCACAGAAATGGGACAGAGGGAATATTGTTATTGTTATGTTCTTAATTTGACAAGTCTGAGCACAAAAGTAAACTAATCTGAGGATTACAGAACCTTGCAATTTGAGAGAGCAGACTACTCGTTTTGATTGTCCATCATAATTGCTTGTTGAGGTCCACTTGGTCTACCCTCACTTACTAAACATTTTCTGAACTGAGCTAGTGGTTTCTGTATTACAAAAACTAAAAACAGTTGGGCAGTTTCTTTTGGTCACATTGGATATTTTGTTGATGCTTGATGCCTTCTAAAAGCTATACCAAAAGAGATAACTAATATGATAGTATCAGAAAGTTTGATGATGCGGTGAGATATTGTAAAATTTGATAAAGAAGAAAGAAGAAAATGCTTTTTTGGTATTTCAGTATGCCTTTACATCCCATGAGAAAGGGGTATTATACAAGTAAATCTTAACTAATTAAGTAAAGACGATCAAATGAAATAAAAAAAATACTTTTTTCGTATAATTACGCTAGGAAAAGGGAAAATGATCTCCTCAAATCACGCTAATGAATTACCCTTCGGGTGGCCCAGTGGTTTGGGCTTGGGACTTCCATGTTGGAGGTCTCAAGTTCAAAACCCCTTGCCAGCGAAAGCAAGGGGTTTGCCTTCTGGGTCGAGCTTGTCGCACTGGGCTTGCCTAGTGCGGGTTACCTCTCCTGTGTGGTTTGCAAGCTATTGCATAGAAGCAGGGGTTTTACATTGTTCGCACCCAAAGGGTAGCGGTTGCGGGTTTCCCTTGTCATAAAAAAAAATCATGCTAATGTATTAACACAATCAACACTCCCCTCAAGTTGGAGCAAAAATGTCGTAAACACCCACCTTGCAAACCAGAGTATGAGAAGTCCTTTTGCTGAGGCCTTTTGTAAGTACATCTGCTAGCTGTTCTTCTGAAGGTACATGAAGTGAACTCAAGGTGCCACTAGTAATTTTCTATTTCATGAATTCCCAATCAATTTCAATATGTTTTGTTTAGTATGTTGAACAAGATTCTGAGCTAATTGATAATTCTCAAAAAAAAAAAAAGATTCTGAGCTAATTGATTGCAATTTTTATTTTGAGGAATGGTAACATAGATTGCGACTTTTTCTTAAAGAATGGTGGCATAGATTGCAACTCTGTTGTCGCACTACAAGGAAAGTTTCATTTTCTTTTTCCTGAAAAATATCAATTCTTCTAGTAACTTTTGTAGCCAAAGAAGCTCACAAATGCCCTCGGCCATAACTCTATTCTGCTTCTACAGTTGATCTTGCAATTATATTTTACTTCTTACTTCTCCAAGTAACTAGGTTCCTCCTGCTAGTGTACAATAATCAGATGTAGATCTTTTGTCATCTAAAGATCAAGCCTGATGCCCTGATGTATGTCCGTTTTCAGAGAAATATAGATAACTCACCAGTAGAAGAGAATTCAACTTTGACAGATTGCATTATGAGATTTTTTGCTCTATTTCTTCTTGAGTAAGTTATCAAAGCATATTTATCCGAATACCCAACAACTTCCCTTTGAGTTCTTTCTCCAACTTCACTTTTCCCTATGGGTAGTGGTTTTAACAGTGGAACTAGGGGGAATCATCTTTTCCTTCTTATTGCTCTCCTCTGAAGAGGTGATGGTGTAAGCCTGAAATAGCTCAAATTCTTATAACATAAAATGCATGCTGACAATAGATCTCCTGGAGTGAGGATGAAATCATTTGTAGCCTTTTTGTGTAGGAGAATACCCAATAAGATACACTTAAGGGCTCTAAGATCAAGTTTCCTAGAACTCCTAGTGTGAACCAAACCTAAACATTTTTCGGAGGAATAATATCTTTATGCTCACCCTTTAAAGCCTCAAGAGGACTCTGATGATTGAGGGTTTTAAGTGGCATTTCTTTTGATATGATATACAACAACTAGAATGGCATCCCCAGTGGTTTTTTGGTAGATTCAGGGTTAACATAAGAGATCTTGCCACTTCGAACAAATGCCTATTTGTTCTTCCAACAACCCCATTTTGTGCACTAGTGTAGGGACAACTAGTTTGATGGATTATCCCATTGAACTCCCTTAAGCACCAAATCTTTTATGTATGTATTATGTGCCATTTTCAGTTCACAAATTTTTTATCTGAGGCTCAAATTGAGTACAAATTATCTTATGGAATGACTAAAAACAAGAGAAAACCTCACTTTTGGAGTTTTGGTTATCCTAGGGTAATAATCAATAAAGGTAACAAACTATCAATTTTCAGGCAAAGAAATAGTTTTAGGACCTCGGACATCCGGCTGAATAATCGTAATACTAGTACTTCTATTATCACTCAAAGGGTAAGAGTTTCTCGTATGCTTGATATATTCACAAGCATTATAAAACATAGTCAAACTTAGTCTGGAAAACAAATTAGGGTACAACATCTGTAAAACCAAAAAGGATGGGTTCCCCAACCGTCTATGCCACTGGGTTATTTCTTGATTGACATCCTTATTGCCTCCAAAAAAGGGCTTAACTAGAGTCTCCAGTCCCAACCATATAGTTATAAGTCGTCATGCAATTTACAACTGCCAATCCTGTTCCTTTTTTGAAGATCCTTAAAAACACAGTGGTTAAGGAAGAACTCACTACTACAACTTAGTTCTTCAGTGATGGGGCTAACAGATAACAGGAAACTCAGGTACATGAAGAATGGATGATAATGTAATATCAGGTGTACAAACACCAAAACCTGTTCCAGTGAGGGGGTTTAGAGATCCATTCTCAAATAAGTCTCTTTGGGACTAGGAAAGTAGTTTTGGTAAGCCTTAGAGGAACCTGTCATGTGTTTTCATATCAGAATGAGGTACTTTCTTGGATGTAAATTATGGCTTACTCTTCCCACTCTGCATTGCCTGTAAGGGAGCAATTGATAAAGAAGCTTTTCCTGGAATTTTCCAGTCTTGCATTTTTATAGTTTGGAATATCGTTCATATCCTTTAATTTGATGTACTTGTTGATCTGTTTATCTGTGGTATCCCTTATTGCAGAGAGCATAATTGTTGCCTTATCTGACAATGTCAGCATTGCATATGATATAGGTTGAGAAGCACTTAAAAAGAATATGGACTACTGCTTACCGTGCGATGGATGATATAAAGGAGTCTGTACGAAATTCGGGTGACAGATTATGCCGGGCTATTACTAATCTAACATTGAGATTATGTGATGTTTCTCTCACACAAGTTTCAGAGGCAACAAAGACAATGGAGATTGTGTTGCCGTTACTGCTATCTGAAGGCATAATGAGTAAAGTTGAAAGCATTCGCAAGGCATCCATTGGAGTGGTTACAAAACTCACAAAGGTTTCATTCTATCTAGAAAATTGAACTAATGAATCTGTCTGGTAGACCTTCCAGTTTCTAAAATACTCATAATGCCATGTCTTTTCCTTCTCTGTTAATCATTTCAGTTAGATCATTATGGTGTTTCTGTTCATACTTGACTGAGAAGAATTTTCTTTGCTTCGTTCTGTAATGTTCTTGCATTATTGCACCAGAGTTGAATGTTAAAGTTCTTATCTGGTGGTTGGCGATCATCATGTGTATATGGTAGAAGATGTTTTAGATGAAAGAGAAACTTGTCTATTCTAATCTAGTGCCCATGCAAATATCCCACCTTTTTCTTGCTTGCGTAGATCCAATAAGTTCGTTTCAGCTTCAAAGAATCCAATTTGGTTCTTTTAACAGTTTTTTCAATAATTGCAGGGTGCGGGTGTTGCACTGCAGCCACATCTACCTGACCTAGTCTGCTGCATGCTTGAAAGCTTATCAAGCCTGGAAGACCAAGGGTTAAATTACGTTGAGGTTTGGCAAATTCTGTGGTTTCTGATATTGCTTTGGTACTTGTTAGTGTCTGGAACATTATTTTATTTTTCTTTTCATTTTCTAATGTTTTCCCCTTTTCTTCGGGCCTCTCCCTTATCTCAGTTGCACGCAGCAAATGTTGGTATACAAACCGAAAAGCTTGAAAACCTCCGTATATCAATAGCAAAGGGCTCACCAATGTGGGAAACTCTTGATCGTTGCATTGATGTTATTGATTCCCAGTCGGTGGAGTTATTAGTACCTCGTGTTGCTCAGTTAGTTCGTGTTGGTGTTGGATTAAATACCAGGTATTTTGCAAGTCACATATGTAATTTTACATGAAAATTGCAATTTGATTGGATTTTAATCTACATTTATCTTATTCTCTGTATTATCTCTTTTTTGAGAAGGTAACATTTGTTTTAAAATCAAAGCAAAAAGGTTGTGCTGATATCTGGGAGAAATATAGGAGAAGAATATATATATATTTTTTTTATGACAAGGGAAACCCGCAGCCGCTACCCTTTGGGTGCGCACAGGGTAAAACCCCCGCTCCTATGCAATAGCTCGCAAACCAGGCAAGCCCGGTGTGACGAGCTCGACCCAGAAGGCAAACCCCTTGCTTTCGCTGGCAAGGGGTTTCGAACTTAAGACCTCCAACATGGAAGTCCCAAGCCCAAACCACTGGGCCACCCCGAAGGGTAGGAGAAAAATATTATTGAATTGTTGTTTCTACATTATTACACAGACCCTACTTATAGACATTACAATACAATCTTTTACCAAATAGGATACTATTTACTACTCCTATTCCTATTCCTATTCCTATTCCTATTCCTATTCTAGGTAGGATTGTATATACCTATTTCTATTCTAAGTAGGATTGTATATACCTATTCCTATTCTAACACTCCTCCTTAAGCTAGTGCATACAAATCATATGTACCTAGCTTGTTACAAATGTAATTAATACGAGGACTGATGAGGGCTTGGTGAGATATCTGCAAGCTGGTCACTCGACTTCACAAAATTGACAATCAATCTCAATGTGCTTAGTCTTCTCATGAAATAATAGATTTGATGCATATTGCCAGCCAATCTCAATGTATTTGGTCTTTCATGAAATACTTAATTTGATGCATAATGTCAATAAAATATAGTGATAACATTACAGTGTTGAACTTCCCAAACCAAGCCTGCACAAACTATTTAAGGCCATAGAGTGACTTACGTAATAGACATACAAGGCTACTAAACTCCCCCATGAGCAATAAAATTAGGTGGTTGCTCCATATAGACTTCTTCACAATGCAGCGGTCGCCGGAAAGTGCTCAAAATCTTGTATAAATATATGGATTGTGTTGGAACCAATAAACGAGGCGATATTAAATACGGAAGTTACTGAAAGACTGGTCGAAACATGCTCATACACCGGATTATTAGATTTGATGGCTGAAAGTGGTCATAATCTAAGAAATAAAATTATATGGGTAGGGTTGGAATAATGGCACGACCCAACTAGAAAATAGAAATTATATAGGAAAGGTCGGATTGACAGCACGACCCTATTGAAAAAGAGAAATAATATGGGTAGGGTCGGAATGATGGCACAACCCTACGCAAATAAGATTCGCGGAGTCACCAGAAAGACGAAGGGAACTATGCAAATCAAATCTGAGGAGTTACCGAAAAGACACACGGTGCTATGCAACTCAGATATGAGAAAGTAGTTCGGAAAAATCCACGGTACTATGCAAATTAAATATGAAAAGTAGTCCGAAGAGATGCATGATGCTACACAAATAAGATATGAAGAAATAATCACCAGAAAGATGGCACGGTGATACACAAATTAAATATGACAAAGTAGTCATCAGAAAGATGGCACGGTGCTACACAAATACTGACGGATATGGGGTTGACACAAAACAACCCTAGGAAGTCACCAAATATTGATGCACGGTGACCTGTTTGACTAAGTTTTCTTCCCTTGAATATGGGGTTGATGTATATATCATTGGCCCTACTTTTGTTAACATAATCGTTGGCCAGACGGGCGACATATATGGGTAATAGCCACCCGCTGACAACGGAAGCTCTTTGATTCTCTACCAAGATTGTAGAGGCTTTGATACTATGTGAGAAATATAGGAGGATATTATTGAATTGTTGTTTCTACATTATTACACAAAGACCCTATTTATAGACACTACAATACAATCCTTTACCCAGTGTTTTGGACGGCAAAAGGCGACAAGGGCCTGTCTCGCCTCACGGCGAGGCGCTCACCTTTTTGAATTGAGGCGCCAATTAATAACAAAAATTTAAAATATTTAATTTCATATATAAATATCCAAAATCTCAATAACAATAACATTCATTAGCAAATATTTCAATTCAAAAACTAATAGTAGATATCAGAGGTCTAGAGCTTGAATGACTCAATAATTCATAAGACAATTGACAAGCAATACTAGAACTCTAAAAGCAATACTCCAATGTCCTTTTTGTTACCATCAGCGGTCATTGAATTCATTATTTATGGACAAACAAATATTATATTATTTAGTATAAAACTAAATTGAGCAGGGAAGAAATAAATATAAAAGGATTGAATTTTTTTTATAAAAAATTTAGGCAGATTTCATTGAGCAGTGAGCACTGCAACAGAACAGAGCACTTTCACTACCACTGAAAACAGAGCACTCAAGTCACTACTACATTACCACTGGAAAACAGAGCACAGTGACGGTCTCAACCACTCACTACTGAAAAACAGAGAAGAGAAGAAGAAGAAAAGAAGAGAAGAACTAGAAGAGAAGAAGAGAAGAACTGAAGAAGAAAAAAAAAAAGGTCTCGTACTTGGCAGCAGTCGCGAAGAAGCTCGACTCTCGAAGGGGTCGCGACTGAGGAGAAGAGGAGCGCAGGTCGCGAAGGTGAAAGTTTGCAAAAATACCCAAGAAAAACCCTAATTTTGGCTTTTAATTACTAAATCAGACCTTTAAAAAAAGGCGAAGCCAGTCGCCTCGCCATCGCCTTTTCGTCGCCATAGCTCGCCATTTTCAAATTGCCTCACCTCGCTGCAGATAGGCGAAAGGCGAGCGCCTTTCACAACACTGCCTTTACCAAGAAGGATACTATTTACCACTCCTATTCCTATGACTATTCATATTCATATTCTTATTCCTATTGTAAGTAGGATTATATATATCTAATCCTATTCTAACAGTTACTACGCTCATATTAGTGTTAACTACGCACATAGGCGCGGTTAAAGCACGCTTAAACCCTGAAGCGAGGCTCGTATTGAGCACTTCTCCTCGCTTAATGTGCGCTTCAATGTCGTCATCAAGATTCTAATAGATACTTTTCCTTGTGAATGAGCATTTCCAGAAGAGGCGATGCTAAACCATTGATATTTCACTTTATCGTAAAAACAATCAATTTCCTTGTCCATATATTTGTTAATTATGCTTATAATTATTAGTCTTGAACTGAACATATATATAGTTGTATCTTTTCTCCATTTGCACCTTTTCTCAATAAAGCTCACACTTTATTTGCACTTAAAGCTCCAAAGCTTTTTTATGCTTTTCACTTTTGATATCACTGTTACATATTCCAAAAGTAAGCAAAAACCTATCCTTGCTCTTCTTACAAGGATTTTATCAAGTTTATTATGAATTCATCATCATTTACATAATTTTCTTTGCACCAAAACATAATCAGCAAGATACAATTCATTTTTAACTTCTGAGTAGAGCTGCTTGCCTGCTTCTGCCTTCAAAATGGAACACCTGGCATTCCTTTCCTTCCAGGTTATCCAACAAATGCAAACTGTGATGAGGTTCCACCATTTCTTTCTCCTGAAATTTCCCCCCTGATTGTACCAGTACCTCGGTAGGGTCAGTTGTAGTTTTTGGGATAGACCACCTGATTCCAACTATACTTAAAAATAGCTGCAACAGTTGAGAAGTGACACTACAGTGTAGAGACACGTGGCTATTAAACTCTGAATCTTCACAGCATAAGTAACATCTGGAGCTCTATTTTAATCCTCCACTGCCTGTTGTACCCTGGAATAACCCCAGCTGGTTTAGTATTCAGCTACTCTGTCAATTTCTCAATTTTCCAGTCATTGAGCATTCTTCTGAAATTCGAGTACCGTCCCTGCATGCTCCACATCTCTCCAAAAATCTCTGTATTGTATGTGTGACTTGAATGATTAATTACCTTTTGATCTCAAAAATTGAAGAGATCCCATTTGTTTGGTGATGAACCGCCATTGATCTAGTTCTGAATTCTCATGTCACGTTATTTGTTCTCCTATTGACAGGGTTGGTGTTGCAAATTTTATAAGCTTGTTAGCGCAGAAAGTTGGCGTAAATATCAAACCTTTTACAACCATGCTACTGAGACTTCTATTTCAAGCTGTTAAGGAGGAAAGAAGTGCTACTTCAAAACGTGCGTTTGCAAATGCTTGTGCCACAGTTCTGAAGTATGCAACTCCTTCCCAGGCCCAGAAGTTGATTGAAGACACTGCTGCTTTACATCTCGGGGACAGGAATGAACAGATTGCATGTGCAGTTTTATTGAAAAGCTACTTTTCCTCAGCTGCTGATGTTTTGGGTGGATATAATGATGTGATTGTGCCAGTAATATTTATTTCAAGGTCAGACTCTATCTTTCCTTTCTCTATTTCATAGCCTGCGATCATGTTATGTCAATTTTCCCAAGAGAAGTTAGCATGTCCCAGTAATCTTGAATTTGCGGTCACTTCTTACATGACAACATATCTATGTGTATAAAATGAGGTAACCTTAATTATCGAAGGATCTATGTATTGCCATGTTATCTTGTTCAAACGAAGAATAGAAATGTAAAAATGAACATAAAAATTACATGACATGACAACCTAAGCAGTATGGATTTGGGATAATGGGACAATGCTAACTTCTCTTGACATGACATGACAACAAATTCAAGATTACTGGGACAGCAAATTCAAGAATATTATATTATCTTGTTTCAAATGCATAAAATGGATTTAATTCCTCTCTCCGGAGTAGTATAGTTAGGGAACCGGTTATCTGGTATCTTGTTCTACACATGAATGGCACTTTTTATTGCCCAACTCTCCGAGTTTGGATATTTGGGAGAAGTTTGTAAGTTCGAGGTCAGGATAATACCTGCTTTTAACGTCAATCTTGCATGCTGTTTCTTGGTTCTTTTTCCCCCCCCAAAATTTGCATACTGGTAGGTTTTGCTGTCAGTTTCTTTCTATCAATTCTCTGTAAGAATATGCCCTCTTGTTTCACTATATCTTCTGTTGTCAAGTGTTGTCGTTAGACTTCCAGTTAATGATTGACGTTCTTCTTTATGGTTTGAAGTCCAGTTTCTGATATTATTCAAATGATCACGATTCTTATATTTTCCTTCCTTGGTAATTCTGATTGAATCCTGTGCTTTATTTGTTGGCTACTGACTTAAGGGCCACCTTTGACAAATATTTTATGTCATTTTAAAATGGAAGTGTTATGAAGGTCTTGAACTTCTAGTGGTAGGACAGTCTGATGTAGTAGTCAATGTGAACTCTGAACTTTCTGTTTATTCTACCTCCACCGCCTTCCCTTTTTATTGGGAAATGGTAACAAGTACCCCCATCCCCCTCTTTTAGAACAATATTTACATACTTGCAACAATATTTACATAATTGAACCTTCTACTTGAGCTTGCAGATTTTGTCCGGTTGTACTGCCAAGTATTTTAAATTTCTCCTAACGGTATTTTCTATGACTAGTGCTTTATCAGTTGACACCAATATATAATCTTATGCAGATTTGAGGATGAAAAATCTGTTTCTAATCTGTATGAAGAAATGTGGGAGGAAAATATGAGTAGTGAACGGGTTACTCTTCAATTGTACTTGGGGGAGATCGTTGAGCTTATCAGCGGAGGAATTATGTCATCCTCATGGTCTCGTAAACAGAAGGTACTAATGATCTTTCTTCTATTCACTCCCAATCCTAGATAAGTGCATGAAAATTTAACTATCTGCAGTTTTCCCCTTGCACCTTAGCGAAAAAGGTATTTTGGGCTGTTTCAAGAGTTTTACTATCCTATTTATCATGCAGGCTGCTCAGGCAGTAAGTAAGCTCTGTGACATCCTTGATGAGGTGGTTTCCTCACAGCACCATGTACTCCTCTCATCCCTCTTGAAAGAAATCCCTGGACGCATATGGGAGGTAGGAATTGGTACTTTTACCTTTTTATTTCCTTGGGTAAACTGGTATTATTTCTTCTCATTCGCTCCATTCCAGTTTATATGGTAGCCTTTCCATTTTGGGATGGTCCAAGATCTTATAACATGATTCCGCTGATAGTAATATTATTTTATGCATGTCACAATTTTGTAAAAAGTTTACATCACTAAACTTTTTCAACTTTTAAATTTTGTAATATTTTCTCAGCCAAACTAGCTTTTCACTTGGCCATATATATATATATATATATATATATATATATCTTTACTACCTTAAAAGCATGAACTCCCAAACATGAATGTTGAATTACTATAATACCCCCAATTAAAATACTCAATTTATTTTATTTATTAATTTTATAATATTAAAAGTAAATACCTTTTCACATTAAAGGGTTGTGATTTTTTCAAAGAGTTGTGACTTTTTTGACGGGTTGTGACTTTTTCGATGAGTTGTGACTTTTTCGAAGGGTTGTGATTTTTCCAAAGAGCTGTGACTTTTCCATAGGGCTGTGCCTTTTCCAATGAGTTGTGACTTTTCCGATGAGCAATGACTTTTTTGAAAGGTTGCAACTTTTCTGATAAGGCACAATTAGCACCTATTCATACTACCATTTGTTAGCTATAAATAGAGGTTTCCTCTAACTTTTAAACTACGATTTTATTTTAAGTTTTCTACTCTTCTTCTTAAAAAGTTTCAAGAGTTATTTGGAACAGTTGATTAAGTTAAAAATTAAACGAAATTTGAGGTACCACATAAGAAAGAGTCTGTGAACAGAGTGTAGCAAATCATTCATCAATTCACACTCATATTTTTTCTTACCATTTTCATGAGTTAACAATGACGAAAAGTTGTGGAAAAGACTAATAACCAAATGTGAAAAAAGTCACATGATTTGGGTAAGATATTTCTTCTTTGTTTTTTCTTTTTTTATTCTCTCACCCTCAAACGAAGGAGTTTCTTTCTAATTTTACTAAAACAACGGGCATCAACATAGTCCATTGAATTATTAGTTTTGATGTTAAATCCACTATTTCAAAAATGGATTTTCACTTTTACTTATAATATGATAATATGTCATGATAATAATTTTTTTTAATAGATATGTAAGTAAAAATGAACGGAGAAAGTAACGTGTTGGTGGGAAGATATTTCAATCAAATGGAACATTGTAGTGAATATAGCATGACCATATATTTTCATCTTCCTTTTTCATTGTCTATGTATTGTTCCATATATTTTTTCTTTTTTATATTTGTATTGAGTATGTAATTTTTTAAGTATGGATTTCGTGTTATTTTGTGTTCATTTTGATTTTAGAAAATGTTATGTCACAAGATACACTCCTTGATAGCTATATAAAAATAGATAAGAAAATAGTGATTGGTCATAAAATATTCTTAAATCAAATTAAGGATTCTATAAATAGCACTTTAAATTTTATTCATCAACTAATTTTTATTATTGAAAAAGGTAAATGTTTTATATCACGATACAACTTCTATAAGATACTAGATACTTTCATTAGACAACAAATATATGATATGTATGCGGTAGAAAAAAGGAGAAGACTACAATTCTACAAAGATAAGCTAGAAACTAAATGAAATGAAATATTTTTCACCAAAAGTGATGTTGTTCATATATTAAAATTAAATTATGCTACTAAAATGTATATATATATAACAAAGTGTTCGTCAAGCTAAATATTTGACATACACTCAAACCTCTATTTAACCATCATTCGTTATAACAACAAAGTACCCTCTTTTTTTATTTTATAAAATTACCTCTCTATGGTAGTCTTACTCAAATATTAATTGAGTAATAATATTTTGTAAAAGATAGATTACGTATAAATATAAAATATTGAAATATTTATGGTAATCCTTATTAGTGTCATACACATACTAAATTTCAAGTATGAATTTTAAGAGAATAATTGTACTTAAATGGTGTCCATCATTTATGTTCATAACCTCAAGAAGAAAGACTATTGATATATTTTAAAAAAATAAATTGTTGGTTAGATTTGTTTACAAAATTGAGGGAAGTAAAAATAATACTACTAAAGTAATGTCACTTTCTCCCCATATTTAAATTCTGAATGTATTTTGAAATGTTACAATGATATCTGGTCAATATGCTCTCAAAATACAAATAACTCTATGACAATCTGTATTAATCATTTAAAAACATTGGTCCTATATTCTTTCAATTATAATTATTTACAAAAAATATTAATTTAGTAATATTAATTCTATTATACAATATTGTATAATATATATGCGATACACACGTGCAACGCACGTGCCGTAAAACTAGTATAAATATATATATATATATATATTCCGTGCCACTATATTGTTAGAATTGGAATAAGTATATGTAATCCTACTTAGAATAGGACTAGGAATAAGAATAAGAATGGTAATAGTAATAGGAATAGTATATATTTTCTACTTGATAAAGGATTGTATTGTAATCTAAGTTGCTCGGACTCTTCACTTTTGGCGCCACACCCGTGTTGACACTACATGGGTGTGGGTGTGGGATCCGTGTCCTATTTGGTCAGCTAATTTTGGGTATTTTGACCAAAATCGATGGAGAAAGTCTGGACAGTTTTAATGATTTCTATAATCAATACAAAAGCTAAGGTGAAATTGAAGAAAATGGAATACCTTTTATATAGAATTTGCTATGTCACTCATTTTCCTTTAATCTTTATCCAAGATTCTCCTCAAGTTTTCCACATAATATCTCATAATTTAGGTTTTATAACTCTATTTTTAGATATTTTAAATATATTTAGGCGAAACCCCGCACCCGTATCCATACATAGATCCATATCCCCGAATCTTAAAAATTAGATCATGAAGGATCTGACCTCTAGATCCGCACCCGTATCGGACACCTGCACCCGAGTCTAAGAAACTTCGATTCTAGTGTCTATAAATAGGGTCTCTCTATAATAATGTAGATATAACAATTTAATAATATTCTTCTCTTATATTTCTCTCATGGTATCAGAGTTAGGTCCATCTGCGTTTGGACTCTCGATCCACGCTTCAGTCGGGCCTGGGCGTGAATGGGGGTGTTAGAGCGGGTAGAAGTCCCACATTGGTTGGGGAATGAACTGGTTTTTGGGGTTGTGTTAGGCCTAGGTGATATTAGAGCATATCTTTTCGGTGATTACTTTTTTCATATTTAATTTGTGAAGCACCGTACCATCATTCTGGTGACTACTTTCTCATATCCAATTTGTGTAGCACTGTGCCATCCTTCCGTTTACTACTTTTTATTTGATTTGCGTAACATCATTTTATCCGGTGACTACTTTCTTATTTGTGCAGGGTCGTTCCATCATTGCGATCCTACCCATATAAGTTCTCTTTTTTCAGTAGGGTCGTGCCGTCAATCCAACTCTACCCATATAATTTTGATTTTTTAGTAGGGTAGCGACCCTACCCATATAACTCTCTTTCTTAGTAGGGTTGTTCCATAATTCCGACCCTACCCATATAATTTTATTTCTTAGATTGTTACCACTTTCAGCCATCAAATCTAATACTCTGGCCCATGAGCATGTTTTGGTCAGCTTTTCGGTGACTTTCGTGGTTAATATCGACTCATCTATTGATTCCAAGATGATCCATATATTTATACCAGATTTTGAGCACTTTTTGGCGACCCGCTATACTGTGAATAAGTTTATATGGAGAAACCACTTGGTTTGTTATTGGGTGGGTGGGGGGTTCTAGTAGCCTTTGTATGTCGATTGCGTAGTTCATTCTATGGTATAGTCTTCTCGAGCTTGGTTTGGGAAATTCAACATAGTAATTCAAGAGTTTGGCATGACTCATAGTGGGGCTAATCATTTTGTGTTTTATCAGCATTCTGCATAAAATCCAGTATTTCATGAGAAGACTAAGCACATTGAGATTGACTGTCAATTTGTGAAGTCGAGTGATCAACTTGCAAGTATCTCCACCAAGCTCCTCACGGTCCTCGTATTAATTACATCTATAACAAGTTAGGTACATATGACTTGTATGCACCAGCTTGAGGGGGAGTGTTAGAATTGGAATAGGTATATACAATCCTACTTAGAATAGGAATAGGAATAAGAATAGGAATAGGAATAGTGTATAGTTTCCTACTTGATAAAGAATTGTACTATAAATAGAGTCTCTCTGTAGTAATGTAGATGCAACAATTCAATAATATTCTTCTCTTATATTTCTCACATATATAATACAAATTCTTATCGTCTTAAACTCTGCTCAATCAAACAACATCAGATAAAATGAAGTAGAGGAGTTATATGCAACATGTTCAGTTTTCGATAGACCCTTTGCTCAGAGGCGAGGTAGACATGTTGTTTCCGATAGACCCGTTCAATGTCTTAAACTTTGTTCAATCAAACAACCCATGAGATAAAATAAAAAAGCATGTCATAATGAGGTCTGGCGGGGTAGTGTATGTAGACGTTACCTCTACCTTAGAGGTGAGGTAGAGAGGCTGTTTTCAATAGACCCTTTGCTCAAGACATAAATAGATTAAAGAAAAACATAATGGGAGTACAAGAGACAATAGGTTTAACAACAAATAGTAGCAGAAAGTACTACAACCAAATAATACTACAATCAAACTACAAACAAAAGATATCAACAAAATCGAAGAATCAGAAACTACAAGCATAGCCCTAAGACTACTAGGAAGGGCACCACAACAATGCACTCCTACCTACTAGCATGAACACACTCCTACCTACTAACCTTTTATCATAATTTGCGTCCTACGCACCTTTCTATCTAAGTTCATGTCCTCGGTAAGCTGCAACTGTGTCATGTCCTATCTAATCACCTTTTCCCAATACTTCTTCAGGCTACTGCTTCCCACATCTTGTCTTCCACTGAAGTCACTCCCACCTTGTCTCATATATCCTCATTCTTAATCCTATCCCTCCTAGTAGACCTATATATCTATCACAATGTCCTCATCTCTGCCACCTTCATTTCTGAATGTGAAAGTTCTTGAGTGGCCAACACTCTGCCCCATACAACATAATTGGTCTAACCATCACTCTGTAGAACTTGCCTTTAAGTTTAGGTGGCAACTTTTTATCACACAAGATTTTAGATGCGAGCCTCCATTTCATTCATCCTGCACCAATACGTTGAGTGACATCCTTGTGTATCTCTCCATCTCCCTAGATAATAGACCCAAGATACTTGAAATTACCTCTCTTTTGGATGGCTTGTGTACCTCACTTCCACATTAGTGTCGTGTGTCACCTCACTAAACTTGCACTCTAGGTATTCTGTCTTGGTCCTGCTCAACCTAAACTTTGTCAACAAAACTCCAACTTAGCATGAACTCCTTCGTGAGTATCGTCAATCAAAATTATGTCATCTGCAAATAATATACATCATGGCACCTCACCTTGACTTTGTCGCGTCAATACATCCATCACCAAGACAAATAAAAACGGGCTTAGGGTTGATCCCTGGTGCAACCCCATCAACACGGGGAATTGCTCTAAGTCCCTTCCCGCTATTCTTATTTGGGTCTTAGCTCCATCATACATGTCCTTAATCGACCTTGTGTGCGCAACAGGTACACTACTAGGTCAATGAACACCATGTGTAAGTTCCTCCTCTCCCTATACTGCTCCACTAGTCTCCTTACGAGATGACTGGTTTTTGTAGTCGAGCGTCCTGACATATATCCGAACTGGTTCTCAAAAATACTCACGAGCCTCCTCAACCTCAACTCCATCACCCTCTCCCAAACCTTTATAGTGTTGCTTAGCAACTTGATACCCCTTTAGTAGTTGCAATTCTGAATGTCTCCCTTGTTATGAACAACATTGCCACAATATAATACAAAATTTAAATTATGTCTTAAACTCTGTTTCCAAACTAACAACTATCACGTAAAATGAAGCAAAATGAAGTACTATGTTGTTTCTTAACATGTTTTTTCATGTTGTTAAAGTTTTTTTTTTTTTGAGAAATATTGTAATAGTATTCCTTTTTTACCTATGATCACTACATCATGCTTTGTTTATCATCAAACTGCTTGTATATGTGTTGCTTGTGTGTATGTATATATGTTAAATTGCTAATATGTATTAATGATCATATACTTCCAAAATGACTAGTTTGTAATCCTCCTACTTTGTTAGTATTGTGGTCATCTAAAATCAGAGGGTAAAAGAGTTCTAGTTGGAGGAATTTCATGTTAGAGTGATTTCTGAATTATGATCCCATGTTGTTCTTTTATCATACTAAAATCCAGTTCATAAACGAAGATCAATATTATGATTATTTTTTGTTTAAATCCAATTAATATGGAATATGAGTATATGACAGTGAATCCAATAAGAAAATTATGTGTAACACTTCATATTATAGTTGTGGGGACACATGTAGTATGTGGAATAGGACAACTTATTGCATCAAGGAAGCAACTAGAGAGATGTTGGGATCTCAAAAGATAACTTTGGTTGACAGAGAGGGGACTGGTGGTGGAATGGTGAGGTCCCGGGTAAAGTGGAAGCCAAGAAGGTTTCTTATATGAAGTTAGTGACGAGTAGAGATAAGGAAAAGAGGACTGATAGAGAGAGGTTTAAGACGACGAAGAACTGAGCTAAGTTAGTGGTTATAGCGGCAAATATGACAACATTTGAACGCTTGTATAAAGAACTAGAGGACAAAGGCGGGATAAGAAGTTGTATAGACTCGTCAAGGCGAGAGAGAGGGGGAAGGCCCGCGACCTAGACAAGTGAAGTGTATCAAAGATGAGGATAACAAAAGTATTGGTTGAAGAGGCACACATTAGACGACGATGACATGCGTACTTATATACTCTTAAATGAGAGGAGTATAGGATTATTGTGATGGGTGATTTTGTAAGATGAGGAGGGGAAGAGCAACCGGACTAGATGAGATCCTGGTGGAATTTTGGATTAGTGTAGGCAAAGTAGGTATGGAATGGGTAACTGGATTGTTTTTAATGTCATTTTTAGGACAACTAAAATGCCCGATCAACTTAGGTGGAGCATTGTGGTTCCATTGTACAAGAATAATGATGATATAATAACTATAGGGACATCTAGCTAAGTTTGGGAGAGGGTGGGGGAGATAAAGATGAGGAGGATGTGTCTATTTTCAAGAACCAATTTGGATTCATGCCGGAGTGGTCTATTAACTACATAAGCCATCATCTCGTTAGGAGATTATTATAGTAGTATAAGGATACGAAAGAGACCTACATATGGTGTTCATTGACCTAGAAAAGGCATATGACAAGGTCCCACTAGGGGTTTGTGGAGATGCTTGGAGTCTAGAGGTGTACTCATGGCACACATTAGAACAATAAAGAACATGTATGATAGAGCCAAGTCCCGAGTAAAAACAGAGGAGACCGAAAACACTTCTCGGCAGTGATGGGGTTGCATCGGAGATAGAATTTTAGCCCCTTTTGGTTTTCTTTAGTGATAGACAAGTATGCGGCATATCCCAGGGGAGGTATCATGGTGTATATTTTTTGCAGATGACATAATATTGATTGACGAGATAGGCGACAAAGTTAGCGATAGACTACAAACCTTAGAGTCTAAATGCCTCGGGTTGAGCAAGACAAACAAAATACATGGAGGCAAGTTAAGTGACACATCACAAGAGGAGCTGAGAAAGTGAAGGTTGATACTCGAGTCATCCCGAAGAGAAGCTTCAAGTATCCTAGGTCTATAATCCAAGGAAATGGGGAGATCGACAAGGATAACTCACATCATATTGGAGCCGGGTGGATGAAATGGAGGCTTGCATTCGGTGTCCTATGTGATAAGAATATGTCACAAAACTTAAAGGTAAATTCTATGGAGTAGTTGTTAGACCGACATTGTTGTACGAGAGTGTTGGCTGAAGAACTCTCACGTTGAGAAGATGAAGGTAGGAGAAATGACGATGCTTAGATGGATAACTAATCATAGTAGGAGAGACAAGATTAGGAACCAAGATATATAAGGCAAGATCGGAGTGCCTGGTGGATTAGATGCGGGAAGCAAGGGTGAGATTGTTTAAACATGTGAAGAGGAGGAACATAGATTCCCCAATGAGGAGTTGCGAGAGGTTGGCAATGACAGGTCTCAGGAGAGGTAGACCAGGAAGAATTCACTGGTAATTAGACAAGACATGAATTGTGACACATCTTCAGCTCACTGAGGACATGACCCTAAGGACGTGACCCTAGATAAGAGGTAGTCAAGTTATTTTCTCTTTTCAGTGGTAGAACATGATTCTAGTGAGCACCTAGCTAACATTATCTTATTTGTCCATTGTATTACTACGGTTGTTTATTATACTTTGGTTATCTTTAGACTTTACTAGTTTTGATGTCAATATTTTTCTGTCTTTAATATTTCTATCATAGATTTTGTACTCTTGCATTCTCAAAACTCTTCTGAAATTTATTTTTTTCCTAAGCCGAGGGACTATCAAAAATGTCCTCTCTACCCCACAATGATAGGGGTAAGGTCTTCGTACACCTCATCCTCCCCATACCCCACATGTGAGATCACACTGGTATATTGTTGTTACAACTTGCTTCATATTACAATATATTATTGAAGTAGATTCAAGTTTGGGTTGCGAGAGATCATGCCATACCACGATAGTTTAGGGTTTTTTCAAGAGAAAAATTACAGCACAATGCCTTTGGCCCATCTAGTTTACAAAATATGTACACAACGTATATGTAGTGTATAATTTATATAAATATACATACCTATACATCTAATATACACACACATACACACCATATACAACCGAGTGTATATGTAGTGTGTACTTCGGCCATGTTTGGTAAACTAGATGGCTGAATGATATGTATTGGTAACCATCCCTTTTTGCAATCTTTGAAGGCATAATTTATCACCCGGATCCTTTTACTTAAGCCTGTACAGAATATCGTGCTTATTGTTTAATTATTATGATAGTGATAATTTAACAGAAAAATGCATTGATATGATTCAGGGAAAGGATGCAGTACTCTCTGCGTTATCTGCACTCTGTATGTCGTGTCATAAATCAATTTCTGCTGCTGATCCTGACACTCCAGATGCCATTTTGAGTCTTATATTATCTGCATGTTCAAAGAAAACGAAGAAGTATCGTGAAGCAGCTTTCTCCTGTCTTGAGCAGGTATTTGCACTCTGGTTGTTTGAGCACCTTTATTCATGCAGGCAGGAACATGCAATCTTTTTTGCCTGAAATATCTGACAGTAGTTATGTGAATAATCTTCTGTCTATGAAATATTTTCATTTTTTTATAAAACCGTGGTGTCCGGGCTAGCTGCCACCTCCCACATGCAACAGGTACTCGATAACTCTTTCTACTAGGGTAGGATGGATGGGAAGAAATCACCTAGTGTTTTTGTCTTTACTTGGATTTGAACTTGAGGGTTGAGACCTCAGGTTCTGAACCCACTTCATGGGAAGTAGATAAAAGTTTCAGTTGAGAGAGCTTTGGAGAAAAGCATATTTGTCATTTTAGTGTCTTATCCTGGGATTGTTTTCCCACATTGATTGCGGTATAAAATTATACTTCATCTGTTCCTATTTACATGTCACCATTTTAGATTCACGTCTATTAAGAAATTATGTAAGTTTACCATTGTACCCTTATTTAGTGTTTTCTTGAAGTTAAGTTTTCAATAAATGAATATAAATTAGTTTATTTTGATTAATTAAATTGGCCAATGAACTTGAATTAATCATTTAGTTTTCCTATGT
Source organism: Solanum piurae (assembly GCA_029582685.1). NCBI lineage: Eukaryota > Viridiplantae > Streptophyta > Magnoliopsida > Solanales > Solanaceae > Solanum > Solanum piurae. Next base: position 56,513 of record JAJOOO010010559.1, read on the forward strand.
TGGTCAAATTCATACTTTCAAGGCTAATAACTCTCAAGGGTAAAATAGGAAGAATAGTGTTATTATGTATACAATTGTGTTATATATAATCCTGGGATTGTTAATCTTGGAAGCAAAATCTTAACCCAAATGCAAGATAAAATAATCTTGTATCTTTTCCTGGGATTGCTATCCCTTGTGACACAATTTAAACCACCCTTAAGTGAAATGAATGAAACCTTCATAGTTGAATAGTATCACATCATTCAGACACACTCAACACTGGTAGATAGGATTTTGAAGATCCAATCTTTTAGCTTCTTTCATAATCCAATAAAATATGCTTTAGATAATGTAAATATAGAACATGGAACTTTATTGTGCAGCGGGCACTGAAAAGGTACTGACATGCATGATGATCTACGCATACTTTGCATAGGTATATTCTGAAGCAGTATGTATGTGGTATAGGTTCAAAGCCTCATTAAGACATTTGCTTGTAAAGTTTGTTATCTTTTCTGAAACCTTCAGGTGAGTTGACCCCCCACCCCACACACACAAAATCTCTCTTCTAGGTAAAAAGACCCCCAATAGTTGAATGCTCAAAACCATAACTTATGTCAAGAATGTTCAAGATTTTGCACCACCAAAGGGATGAAAGGTGAAAATTATGTGTAGCAAGAAGTGGATAACCGGATAGATATGTGCTGGATCTAAAAGCAAAGCTTTCAATGAAATAGAATACTTGCATGTATTGTTAAGCTGGAGCACTGGGTTTTGGCAAACTGGAACTGTCTCGATGACTCCTTGCTATTCAATCAGAAATTCCAGAATGTTTTCAGAGAGAGTTTTCTACCTCGAGGAAATGTTATGTCATATGGCATAGTTAAATGGAGCAACATAGTTGTTGAGGATCATACAGCTGACACCAAATGGCTTGGATTAGTTTTCTAGAGGAAATGTATGTCATATGGTATAGTTAAATGGAGCAACATGGTTGCTGAGGATCATACAGCTGACACCAAACTTCTTGGATTGAGGCATAGTTGTTGTTTGCATGCTATAATTTGAAAGGCAGGGAACTTACATTATACTGCTGTACTAAAAGTTACAGCAAATCAAATGCTCTTTGGGATATAAGTTGGGCGAAATAGGTGGATTTAGTACATATGTTGTATGCTGATAGGGATGAACTTTGCACCCTTGCTTGCTTTCCATATACACTACAAAATAATCTGGGTAGAAAGTAATTTACTTATGCTTTATCTAGATTCTGCTTTTTATTGTCTAGTTTAATATTTGATCATTTTGTGTAACGTTTTAGCTTCCTCATGTTTCATGGCATTAAATACTATTTCCTTTGGTCATCTCTCCTTTCAGGTTTTAAAGGCATTCAATAATCCAGACTTCTTCAATAAAGCTTTTCCACAATTATTTGACATGTGCAGTCTGCAAATTAATACGACTGGTCAGAATAATTTGTCCAGTGATCTTAGAGGAGGTATTGCATGAATTATCTTATTTGTCATTTCCCTCATTAAAGATGTACGACAATTAATGATGCATATTTTATTGTCTTTGAATCTGTTAGAATAGGAATAGGAACAAGAATAATATATACACTCCTACTTAGAATAGGAATAGGACTAGAAATAATATATACTATATAGAATACTACGTAGAAAAGGATTGTATTGTAGTTTTCTAGTTGGAAAAGGAGTCTAATATAGTGTCGATAAATATGGTCTCAATGTAATAATGTAGATACACAATTCAATAATATTCTTTTTCAATATTTCTCACATGGTATCGAGCCTCTACGATCTTGGTAGAGAATCAAAGAGCTTCCGCTGCCGGCAGGCGGCTATTACCCATATATGTCGCCCGTCTAGCCAACGATTATGTTAGCAAAAGTTGGGTCACCATGTATCTTTCCAGTGACTATTTTCTCATATCTTATTTGTGTAGCACCGTGCATCATTGTTGTGACTACTTTCTCATATTTTATTTGTCTCCGTGTCATCTTTCTGGTGACTACTTTCTCATATCTGATTTGTGTAGCATCATGCCATTTTTCCGGTGACTATTTTTTCATATCTGATTTGTGTAGCACCGTTCTTTTCGGTGAAACCTTTCTTATTTGTGTAGGGTACGTGTCATCATTGAGACCCTACCCATATAATTTCTCCAGTTTAGTAGGGTCGTGCCGTCAATTTGACTCTACCCATATAATTTTTAATTTCCAGTAGGGTCGTGCCATCATTTCGACCCTACCCATATAATTCTCTTTCTCAGTGTGGTCGTGTCATCATTCTGAGCCTATTTATTTCTCAGATTGTGACCACTTTCAGCCATCAATGTTCTGGCCAGATTTTCAGTGACTTTCTTGTTTAAATCGACTCATCTATTGATTCAAAGACGATCCATATATTTTGTACCAAATTTTGAGCACTTTTCGGTGGTTGTTGCACTGTGAAGAAGTCTATATGGAGCAACCACCTAATTTTGTTGCTCGTGGGAGGGGGGGGCTTGGAGTTTACTAGCCATGTATGTTGATTACGTAAGTCACTTTATGGTTGAAATAGTCTTCTTACGCTTGGTTTGGGAAGTTCAACACTGTAATTCAGGAATTTATCACTATGTGTTTTATCGACATTATGCTTGGAATCATGCAGAGGATGAGATTTGGAATGAAGTGGATGAGATTTTGCACAAGTACTGTCAGATTTTTAGTGCTAATAAATGGATCTCTGGAAGGTTTCTTCCTTTCTGATTTAGGACCGAGACAAATGAAAGGTTTAAATAACATGATAAAGACAGTTCACAGTAATGGTTGGATAGGGGCTTTAATGTTGCAAAGGATGGGAATGCAAGAGTGGAAGTCACACATTTACAATATGCAAATGATACTCTTATCTTCTGTGATGCAGAGGAGAAACAACTCAAGATTTTGAGGGTAATCCTTATTATTTTTGAAGCAATTTCTGGTCTCCACATCAATTGGAGGAAAAGTCACATTTTCCCAATCAATGAGGTGAATAGAATCCAACAACTTATAGAAGTCTTGGGAGGAGAGATAGGGCAGTTGCCAATTATATACATCTATTTGGGGATGCCTCTGGGAGCAAAAGGCAAATCCAAAGATATTTGGAATGGAGTGGTGGAGAGATACGAGAAGAGATTGTCCAGATGGAAAGCACAATATTTGTCCAGAGGGATTGATTAGTCTTGATCAACTCAGTCTTAGATGCCTTGCCAACATATTTGATGACACTTTTCCCCATTCTAGCCAAAGTAGAAGAAAGAATTGATGCCATAAGGAGAATTTTTTTGTGGAAAGGAGATAAGGAGTACAAAGGATTCCATTTAGTTAAATGAAAAACTGTAATCCTATCTAAAAGCAGGGGGGTTAGGTATCAGAAATTTGAGAAAACATAACAAAAGCTTGCTTATAAAATGGCTGTGAAGATTACCTAAAGAAGAGTAGATGATGTGGGTTAGGGTGATCCAAGCAAAATATGAGAAGGAAGATTTCTGAAAGACTAAAGAAGTATCTTCTGCTTATGGCATCAATATGTGGGGGTCAATCAGAAACTTGGGGCATGTTTTCTTTGAATGAACAAGCTTCAATGTAAATAGTGGAAGGAAGATCATGTCCTGGGAAGATGATTGGTTAGGAAGTGGCAGTCTCAAACAACTTTTTCCAGATATTTATCTACTAAATCAGCAACAGAGGTCTACTCTGCAAGAAGTATGGACTCCTAAAGGGTGGAGCCTGACATATAGGACTGATGCAAGATTGGGAGGTGGAAAGACTAGCTGAATTTTATGGCACCTTAGAGCAGTATCCAAGTGCAAAGGAAGGAGAAGATACTCTCAGATGGAAATGCCATAATAAAGGTTTTTTCACAGTCAGCTCTGCTTATAAGAGTTCGAAATAGATGGGGTCTCAAATTAGTTTCTTACCCTGGAAGCTTATATGGAAAGTGAAAATTCCCTACAAAGTGGTAGTTTTCACTTGGCTGGTAGTGAAAGAGGTTGCTCTAACTCAAGAAAACCTCATGAAGAGGGGCTTACAAATGTATTCAAGATGCTTTTTTTGTGAGCAAAAGGCAGAGACAATCAACCATCTGTTTTTACACTGTAAAGTGGTTAGCCAACTGTGGAATTTGTTTACAAGTTTCAGAGGCGTAAGGTGGACTATGCCCAAAAGGGTAGGTTAGGCTTTAGTAAGCTGGAACAATGAGGGGAGTGGTAGCACAGACAAAAACAGATAGAGAATTCTCCCAGCAGTGATATGATGGACCATTTGGAAGGAGAGAAATTCAAGATGTTTTCAATGTTTCAGTAGTCCTTTGCATAGGATTAAAATGAACTGCATTATCACTTTTTGCTATTGGTGTAGTTCGGAGTATATAGATGATCCTGTAGCAATTGTAGACATCTTAGGATCCTTGTAAGATGAGATAAGGTCCTAGAGATAGGTTTTCTGTTTTGGGTTGATGAGCCTACTCAGTTGTTCTGTGATGTAAATTCTTTGGATCCCAGCCTTAGTGCTGAAGATTTATATACAAACTTGTTACCTTTGTCAAAAAAAAAATAGTATGCTTACCGAGTTGAGATGACTCACAGTTTATGGCGAATAAGTGAAATGAACGAAGTACCTTTTAATTTTTTTTTAAATAGGTTGGACTAAGCGTCTATGAAAGCATCTCCGAGGATTTGATTAAAAGGCAATCTGTGGGTGATCTTGGAAGATTGAGATAGTAAAGTCCGTCTTCTTAATTAAGCTCAATATCTCTTATTTGTCCCATGCTACAATCTTATCTTACAACAAATTCATTCAAAAAGGTTACTGAATGATTTAGTGTTTGAGATAAACAGCTAATGGATGAGATTAAGAGGCAACCAGGTGCATAAAGAGAGGAATCTTATGTCAAAGAGGGTAAAGAGGTCAAGTGACCTACTCCAAGTGTCATGGTCTTGGATCCATTGGTCAATGTGACTTCCAGAAGGGATTTAGAATAGGAAATAGTTGAGAAAAGAGATTTATTATCAGAGAAATAGGCAGCACGGAGTTATCAGTTTGGACAATAGATGCAAGTTGCTGATATGTCTGCTAACGTGACTCCTTTACTTAAGAAACTCAGTGTATTCAGATAAGGAAATCATCATATTGCTCAAACCACCAAAAACTTTCTTATAGTTCAATGCTTCAAATCCAGACGACAAATGATGCAAGAAGCTCAATATCATTTGTCTGATTATGTCTTTTCATTATTTGCAGGAGGAGATGAGAAGGAGGATTTTTCTTCTGCGCATGATAAGATAGTAAATTGTGTAACAGCATGCATTCACATAGCACGGGCACCTGATATTATTAAACAGCAGAAGAACTTGATTGATTTTTTCTTAATTTCACTTTCACCAAACTTTTCATGGCCAGGTATTGCCTTCACAACATTATTTATCCTTACCATGAGAGTGAAACAGTTTTGCCTGTTCTGATATGCTTGTTTCCTTTCTGCAGTGAAAGTGTCTGTTTTTTCGTCAATTAAAGAGCTCTGCTCAAAGCTGCACACTGAGACAGCTGGTTCTCAAGATTCTTCTCAATATGCCAGCATAGTTTCTTTTGCCCATGAGGTGATTCATATCCCAAAGTTGCATTTTTGTCCTCACTAGTACTGTACCTGGATTCTAATTAAAATTCTGGTCTTTCCAGTTGTTCTGTAAAACCTCTGTGAAAGTACTTGAAATTATACAAACAGTAAAAATTGCCCAGGTATGTCATCTTCATTATGCCTTCCTATCTTTCACATGTGCCATTACTACTATTTCATCTCGTCCACTATCTACACCTGATCGTCTGTTATTACGTTGAATGGAGATATCTCCATGCTGGGGTCTCTTCCTGCCTTAACTTTTTTTTTCCAGTTGTGATATCATCCTTTTTTCAGTAATTCAGCTATTTTTCTCTGCTGTTTAGGACAATTAAGTATGGATAGCTGTTGTATACTTATTTTTATGCGATCCTGTCTTCTGGTCACCCAATCCTATGTCTAGGGTGATAGAACTTAGTAACTGTTCTATAGATTTGGCATCCTTTCCTGGCTCCACTAGGTTCCACTGCATGCATTTAGCAGTGTTTCTGCATTCAATAAGAAATGTTAATGTTCTGAAATAAACTCTGATCTCGTCATCCATTTGAGAAAAGTTCAACAGCAGACATTTATGACTAGTATTACTCAAAAAAAGGGCATTTATGACTAGTAATTTCAATTATAGAATTCTTTTTAAGGAAATGAAAGGGGATATAGTATGATTTCTTGCTCAAATTTGTTAAAAGGTTTGGGGTGATGCTATTTCGATTGAGTTTTAATGTTTTTGTTTGTTTGATATTTTATTGTGAACCTCAAACATTGTTATCCATGCACAAACTCAGGTTCACATAGCAGCTTCAGAGTGCCTTCTGGAAATGGTGAACTTACTGAAAGCTACCAGGCAGTTGCCTGGTGGAGAAGTGGCATTCAGCCGCGAGTTTGTTCAGGTCTATGAAGTGGAAAAGAATGAGCATGCTAAGTCTTTGCTCAAGAGATGCGTCGACATCCTCGAAAACCTTGAAAAAGAGCACAAAGTTTCAAGTTGAATTCATTGATTATATCTGGACTACAGCGACACCGTTGCACAGAATGCAGAACCCATTGCTGCTGCATTTGGATTTGCTAGAGGCTGCACTCTCCACCCCGCGCGTAGGAGAAATTGGTAGCAAAAGAGAAAAAAGAAAAATCAAATTCAAAGATGTTGAGCTTGTCAAGCAAAGGTGAACATTACTTTACTATAATGTAATGACAAGTCAATTATTAATGGTCAAGTGATTGCGCAGAGATCAATCAATGTAACTTTGAATTTTTTGCAATGTTAATGAAATATTTGATGAATTGCTTTTGTTGTTAGCATCATTTCGTTGTTATTGATCTTGAACAGTCATCATTTATGATTATTTAAGATGTCTCACATTTGCCAAGTTATATTTTTGGTAACTATCTAAAAGTTAAGTGATACCTACAGGTATAATTGCTACTTTACCTTGGATATTTATAAAGTTTAATTCTCAGCAAGGTGTCTGTTGTCTGTTGCGTTCGGGAAGTTGCTCAGTAAAATCTTGTTTTCCGATAGAAGTTGGTGTTTGCTAGGGCAGGGTACGAATTTTTTTATCATGGTAGAGCACAACAAACAAATATTGCGTGAGGTTACATTAATTTTTTGACACATGGTTAGTGGGCTCATTCTTAATCTTTAAAGCTACTAAAAGTGAGAAGAAAGATATTATAATTGAAAATGACATGGACCCAGCAAAATTATGTTAAAATAAAATAGGTTGTGGGTCTACATATTCTTTAATGCTTATTCGTATCCAAAAGAAAAAAAAAAGTTTAAGTCATCTGTGATCCCTTATAGTTGTCCACATAATTTATTTAAACACTTTAACTAAGGCTTGTACTTATTGAACACTTTATGATTCAAAATGAGTATCTATTGAACACTTTCCACTGACATGGCAAAGAAGTGCAACATAGTGAAGGTGCAATTTTTAGCTATTTTTTTTTTTTAAAAAAAATTCTCCTTCTTCTTCTTTCTTCTTTAGCCATATCACTTTTTTTCAACACCACCCATTTCCGGCGGCATCGCCCCAAACGCCATCCACCCTTCTCTTCTCTCTCTTTTCATTAGCCATCTCTTCCTTCCCCTTACCATCATTGTTTTCATCTGAAACACTATAACAATCAATGATTTTTAATGTAGTTTTTTGGCATTTTTTTACCTCCTTCTTTCTTAACTTTACCACAATTCTTCATCATATATTAAAATGCAGATATCTAGTTAGATCTTTGAATCAAATTTAAGAAATGTAATTTCTGGTGAAATTTTATTTTTTCCAACAAGGTTCGTTCCCGACATAAACTTATGTCAATGTAATCCAACAATAAACAATTACATCGATTAATTAAAATTGATAGTTAAAAAAAAACAAAGAGTTCTTTAAATTAAAAAAATATCAATTATGAAATTTAGAAAAATACTTCAGATAACACCATTTTTTCCGATCATGGTGATAGAAATTCATAATTATACGGTGAAACATTATTCATATTCCTTGTACCAAAATTGGATGAAGAGAAGAAAATTATAGTTGAAAAAATAGATTGAGGGAGGGACTGTGTGTCAGGGATGTTACGGTTTGGCCGTTTGAATCTAACAGGAGAGAAAAATGAGTGGTTGCCATGGGTGGGTGAGTGGGTTTTTTAGAATATTCTTTAGAATTTTTTTTAGTTAATTAAATAGACTAAAATAGTAAAAAAGTTTAGAATTTCATTTTTAAAATAAATTTTTGGACTCAAATGCCACATGTCAACATTTAATTCATTAATTTGTCATGTTACAACGAGTGTAGTACACACATTTCATATTTTTGGCTGATTATCAAAAAAATATCAAATAGGTATCAATTTAAGGGATATAGATGTTCAGTAGGTACAAGTCTTAGTTAAGGGATATAGATGTTCAATAGGTACAAGTCTTAGTTAAGGGATATAGATGTTCAATAGGTACAAATCTTAGTTAAGGGGCCGCACTTGAGCCAAGAAAAAAAAGTTCTGAACCTCTTTTTTCAACTTATTAAACGTTTTACTTCTTCTTTTTAATTCCTTTTAAACTGAACATTTTATCAAAATCAAAACTATATTTCTGAATATTAGAAATTGGCAATTTTTTCCCACTGTCAGAAAATTTGGGATTTTTTTTTTATCAAAAGATTTCCAATATAACATTCTCAAAAGAAAAAAAATAATTATATAAAACAAAACTTATAAAGTTCGCAATTTCTCAAACGGAAAGTACAACTGCGCTACCATCTGCATATGTTTACAAGTCTTAATTTAAGTATTCCATAAAAAAAAATCAATTTCAAATTTAGATATTTATATGAAAAATTGACGTGACAGGAGAAGATATTCAAATTTGATAAAAAAAACAAATCAATATTTAAAAACTAATAAGGAAAAAAAAGGGTCTCATCAAAAGTCCTTTTGAGAAAAATTTCACCTTCTAAACTGAAAATTCTATCAAAATCAAAATTATATTTCTCGATATTAGAAATTGGCAAAAAAATTTCAATGTTAGAAAATTTGAAGCACAACTTAATTAGATGTTTGTATGGAGACTTTATCCAAAATTTATCTGAAAAGTTCGAGGTTGAAAATTTTGAATTTAAAAAATTTGAACCAAATAGGTCTATGAACACTCTCTATAATTTGATGGAATGACCTAGGAGACCTTTATACTTGGCTCCATTTGTCAGTTAGACTCTTATACTCACGATTTTGTCAACTAAACCCTTTAACTCACTAAAACACAATATATTAAACCCCTTTCGCATTCGGTGTGCGTGCATGTAGCACAATCGCTTACACATGAGATTTCATGTCATGTTGTATAATTTCATGTAAATTTTAATGCCAAAGAAGAAATAAAATGTTAAAAATATTTATTTTAAAAAAAAAAAACAAATTTGCACATTTGAAAATCTTCAACATCATGTTCTTCCTAGTTGTCCACAGTTGAGCACTAAATGCATGTTAAATTGGTCTAATCTTTTCTATTTGACTTGAAATTTTTTACACTAAAATCTCACCAACATAAACCCAATAATTTTTCATCATAATTGAATTAATTTCATAAATTCACAAAATTCATTTGTTGTTCTTCAAGCTTCTTTATGAAGTTTTTCTACTTTTCAATATATACCATTATTCTTCACAATAACTCATAGAAGAGTTAAAAAATACTCATAAAATTAAAATTTTGGGATCGGATGTGGTAGAATTAAGGGCTAGGGGTGGTGTAGGTTTACCGTAAAAGAGATTTTTCTTGAGTATAATGAGTTACCATTAGTAACTGACTTTTAATAACTTATCTGTTAATAATTAATCATATATATATACAAAAGAGAACCCTAGACCCGTCTACGTGGCGCCATCACAAACCAGGATTCCCTTTTAATTTATTTTATTTCCAAAACTAGCATTCTCCTTTCATAAAAAGTTGTCACTTTTATGAAAAATTATGACTTTTATGAAGAGTTGCGACTTTTATCAAGAGTTGCAACTTTTATGAAAGGTTGTGATCTTTCCGATAAGACACAATAAGCATTTGGTCACACTATCTTTTGTTGTCTATAAATAGTGGAATTTCCTCTCATTTTAAAACAACGAAAATTTTGAACTTCTTCTTCTTCTTCTGAACAATTAAATAATTGTGTACTTTGCTCCTGTTGAATGACTCACTGACACCATTTTTTTGTATCAATACACTGGTGAATCTTTTCTGAGAGGATCTATTTCTTTAAATCTCGGGTATTAGGGGGGGAATAATTTCCTTAAGGGGACACTGTGCATTCAGTGGGCTCGATTTTTTCCATTATGTTTCATTCTATTGTTACAGATCTTGGTATGTTTTTACGGTCATTAATTTATGCTTATATTATTAATTGTTATTTTTGAGTACATGTTTTAAGTTTTGTTGTTTATGTTTCTGCAATAATATTATTGTTATAAGTATTTGTTAGTACATATTAAATAACAAATGTTAATTGAGTATTCAAAGTTTTCTCTACTGGAATTGTTGAAGGTACAATAAAAAAAACCTTTACAAATCTCTAATTTGTTCATCAACAACGTCATTTCTTCACATACAAGGATGAAATTTTGTGTTCTTTAGAAAATTCTCTGAGAGTTAATAACTTTGCATGCCCATATTTTTTTATTTCTATGTTGTTGTTATCTATTTTTACTAAATTTTATCACTGAATATTATGAGTACTTTAAGGATTGAAAGTTGATTGAAGTGTTAGTCAATTTTCTGAGGTATGTTATTTTAAAACATGAGAACTTTTCTTGTTAGAATGATTTGTTATCATTATTGGATATCTCATAGTTTACTCCCTTTAATGTATGTTTTTTCTCGCTGTTTTGTTGTCTCCTTAAAATTGTATTGATTATTTTTCGTTTGGTATGTATATGATCTCACTTGGACAAAGCTTTCGTCCTTTTAATGTTTTTCTTTTTTTCCTTTCATTCATCTCTACTAAATATTTTTTGTGTGAGTTCTGATTATTTTCAGCAGGCTTAATTTGAAGAATATGAAACAAAACCTATTCTAAATAAAAGTAATATCTTAAGCTACAAAAGATATGTCTATTAACATAGATTTGTTGTCATTTATGTCCCAAGTCATTGCTGAGCATTTGAGTTATTATCTAGGTTAGATTCATTTTTCATTTTTTAATGTTCGAGAATATTTCTTTAACATGAGTCTAGAATCCAACATTTTGATCTACTTGTACTTTCATAATGCAACAACTATACGTACATATTTCTGAAAGTCGTAAAGTTGCATTGGTGAAGAATCTAGAAGGGCCTTCAGAGCAGTAGTTTAATGAAGAATGAATTTCTTAAAGGGTCAACAATATTATTTTGCTGTTGTTTCAAATTTATTTTTCTCCTTCTATAAATTTTGTTAGAGTAACAAAGCAACAATAACGAAATGTGGTGAACGTTTGACCACAGACAAGTAGATTGTCTCTAAAAAAATTATTTATGTTGTTGTGGTGTACATTTTTAACGGTCTTAACTTATTTATAACAAATATTGATTATTGAATTTTTTTATATAATTTTTTTTTAACAAGGAGTTATTCTAACCAAAAAATTATCAGTTCTATATTTTTTCACGTACAAAAAACTATGTTTAATCGCTACATAAAAACATCACTCAGTTTTAACAAGACAATCATATCATCAAACATATATTATGATAAATTATGTAAAAGATAAAAATGATTAGATATCAGGATATTTTTAATCATTCATTATATATTTAAAATTCTTGAGATATGTGATAATGTCAAATTATTTCATTTATGTTGAAATGTTCTTAAAACCTACTAAATTTACTCTTTTTTTCTTATAACAGTCGATTATTGAAATGGTTGTTCAAAAGTTTAGAAAAATTATTTATATACGCGCAAAGCGCGGTTAAATTACCTAATTTTAAGATAATTTGTTCTGAACCAAACGACTCTAGAAGAGAGGGAGTGTATGTAGATAGCATCAGTCTATCCATTTTTTGAATTAATGAACTTTTTGGTCCTTAACGAAAAAGAATAGGAAATGTGAAAGGTCTAGGTAAGCATATTAATTAATGAGGAAAAGACAGCCTTTTGAACCCTTTGCAGAATATTTGTGGTGTTTTTTACTTGGTAAAAGCTCTCAAATTTTTCTTCTTTTTTGCAGAATAATTCACAATCTTATAATTGGAAGGAAAGTGAGGAAATTAGAACTCACAATTAGTTCTTGTTTTGGTATGTTGGGTGCAGCCATGGCGGGCTACCGATATGTACATGATGTGAGGTCAAAATACATATTTTTAATCATTATTTACCTTATATTTATTATTTATATTTGTCCTTTTTTAGCATAAATTTTATGGATTGTCCTAAATTGTGTATTTTATTTGTAGGATTAAATTGATGAAAAATTGGAGATGTTTGAAGCTAAAACGAATTAAAGATGGAAAGTTGAAGAAGGAAATCAAGCAGGCAGCTTAATGGAAATAAGTTAATATAATATTAATATAATTTATATGCAAA
>JAJOOO010010560.1:0-38939 GCA_029582685.1 Solanum piurae
TACTAACACCATTCTTCTTCATCTTTTTACACCAAGTGTAGGTGGTGGTGGCTAAAGGGCCTTTCCTAGAAGTGATGAGCTTGGCTTACTATTCCCAAGTTCGGGTGTGTCCTTAAAGATTCAAGGACCTTTATGTTAAAGAGTTTCCTTAAGTTCATTTTACTAGATAGTAGTTTATTTTGTATTGTAAGGGCCGTGTTCCTCTTGTGTTGTAGTCGTGTTTTAAGATGGCTACTTTGAGACGTAGTATTCCGATTTTGTATTAAAGGTTTAAATGAGGTGACTTTTTAAGTCTTGTGTAATATTATGATAAATTTTTAAATTTTCTGCTATTTTTCTTTGATAATGCTATGACGAATGTTAAGGGCTTGTATAAGACCTCCGAGAGGTCGAATACGCCGGTAACGACTAGGGGTTGCTCTCGGATCGTTACAGTGTATGTCACATGTAACATTGATTTATAATTCTTGCTTTATTCGAAATTGTTTGAACTTTTGATTTAAAATAATGTCAGTGAATAGAACAAAAAAATGACTTGAGTGTTATTATAATTTCTAATTTTAGACTTCCTTTTATTACAATTTCTCCACATTTTTTTTATAGTTATGTAGCTTTAAATTTCATAACAATTTTTGTGCATGTAAAAATATATTTTTTATGTTAAACTAAGTACTTTGATATTAAATTATTTTAAAATTTTAATAAGGGACTCTCTTTTAAAAACATAAAATATAGTATCACATAAAATGAAATAAAAGAAGTAATAACTCTATGAATTTCAATTATTTAAAGGTTGTATAAAGTAGTGTCAGAAAATTTTAAACAATATATAAATCAAATAACAAAGTCCAAATAAAATATTGCATATGTTAAATGTAATTGTTGGGCCTATACTTAACATGAACTACTTTATAACTAGTAATATGGAGACATATGAATAGATATTTAGTTTATTGGATTTCAAATGATATATATATATATATATATATATATATATAGGATATACGATAAAATATATACTTGTATTTGGTTAAGTTGGATTGATCCAGATTAACATCTATTTTAATTAATCAAGGGAGAAATGTTGTGATAAAAAGGGTTGCAGGATGAATCCAAGCAACAAAACCTAAAACCATGGGAGGAGATAATGATAGCGACTTACAAACCACAAAGGGTATAGGGGTAAACGCAAGAAGGGGCTGAAAAATAAGTAAGCGGAAATAAAGAAATAGGAAACATAAAGCCTCAGGTTGCCTAGGAAAAACCATTCACCATCAATGAAAGTGGTGTCCTGGAATATAAGTGGCCTAAACCAAGCCTATAAGCAGAAAGAGTTCCAAGTGTTTATACAACATAACAATGTGGGATTTATAGCTTTGATGGAGTATAGGGAAAGTAAGGACAAGGCACTGCGTATTGTAAAAAAGATGGTACCACGGTGGCAATGGAGACACAACTATCGGGTATGAGGCAATGGAAGAATATGGACTTTATGGGATAAAAAATAATGCGATTTTGAAATACTTAGATCAACTACACAACTTATACATGGGAGATTGAAGATCTGAGCAGCTAATATGGAGTTTTATATTAGTAGCATATATGGCCTACACACCATCCAGGACCGAAAGGATATGTGGAAGGACCTACTGGATATCGCTCGCACTGTGACTAATCATTTGCTTATACAAGGAAATTTTAATGCAATAAGGTATATGAATGACAGGACTCTAGGGACTCAAGACTCAAAAATAAAAGATTTCAAAAAAATTATGACTGATACGGGGATAGAAGACATGCGAAGTGTAGGCATGTCATTTACTTGGAGAAATCCCCATGTGTGTAGAATGATAGACAGATCCGTGGTGAATGTTTCTTGGATCCAATAATGTCCGCACTTGGAAACTCATATCTTTGACCTTCATTTTTCAGACAAATCTCCATTAAGTATCTCAATAGAAGGGTGACTTGCTATAGGAGGGATGTTACGAACCAAAGTATACCCTCAACGTGACATAACGTATAAGACCCTGAGAGGTACTACATAAGCCACGTGATATGCATCTACCACAATATAATATAAAGTACACGAAATTTAAGTAAGATGTCTCATATCATAAAAGAAAGTTTTGAGCATAAAAGCGGAAGCATAAATATGGACTTTATGGGATAAAAAATAATGTGTTTTTGAAATACTTAGATTAACTACACAACTTATACATGGGAGATTGAAGATCTGAGCAGCTAATATGGATTTTTATATTAGTAGCATATATGGCCTACACACCATCCAGGACCGAAAGGATATGTGGAAGGACCTACTGGATATTGCTCGCACTATGACTAATCCTTTGCTTATACAAGGAGATTTTAATGCAATAAGGTATATGAATGACAGGATACTAGGGACTCAAGACTCAAAAATAAAATATTTCAACAACTTTATGACTGATACGGGGATGTAAGAAATGCTAAGTGTAGGTAGGTCATTTACTTGGACAAATCCCCATGTGTGTAGCAGGACAGACAGATCCGTGGTGAATGTTACTTGGATCTAATAATGTCCGCACTTGGAAACTCATATCTTTGACCCTCATTTTTCAGACAAATCTCCATTAAGTATCTCAATAGAAGGGTGACTTTTTATAGGAGGGATGTTACGAATCAAAGTATACCCTAAACGTGACATGACGTATAAGACCCCGAGAGGCACTACATAAGCCACATGATATGCGTATACCACAATATAATATAAAGTACAAGAATTTTAAGTAACATGTCTCATATCATTAAAGAAAGTTTTGAGCATAAACGCGGAAGCATAACTATGTTTTGACTAGTCATTCTAAAAATTATAAGAGTGATTGGAACGTAACACATACACCACGTACAAGTCTCAAGGGAAAATGATGAAAGCAATAAAGGTTTTCATGGTCTTACCCACAAAGTATGAGGATTTCACCAATCCAAAGCAATGGAGCAAAAGTCTGAGCTAGCCACGAGCGGAAGGAGATACGCCAGACCCTATATTATAAGACAATATAGGCACAAGTATGCATGAATACATGGAATGTACTAAATATGGGGAAATGCATAAAAACATAAATATGATCGTTTGGGGAATTTAAACGTGATATGCACGACAAAGATAAAACATGAGTAAAAACCTTTAAAGAATCACAATTCATCAAACAAGGTCAATGCATACATAAAATTCTTTGAAAGCTTTCATAAAACCTTTTAAAGATTGACATAGTTCATTTTGTGGTATATTAACATTAATCAACAATAGACCACGTGAGCTATAACATGGAATATGATGTAACTCCCATATTGAGAGAGAAGACTCTACTTTCCAAGGTAGAACTCCGTATCATATCACAAAGGCTATGTGGATCCACTTGCCAGGTCATTTAAGACAATTCTATGAGGGCATGTAGTTTGAAGCAAGAGGTTGCTAATAGAGACTACCATATTTGAGCCTCTACCTCAAAGTTCTCTCGATGCTCAATTGAAATCCAACGAATTTTTGTCATAATCATATTCATATCATCATACTTGGAAAGTATCAATTTAAACTACCAATCCAATCATAAGGCATCATAGCGTTGCTCTTTTAAATCATGATTCCTACATATTTAAGAAAATAAATTACAACCATGATTTCATAATTTGTGAGAAAACCTTTAATAATTCACTGACACTTAACTCAAGAGAATCCTTAGTTCATAAAACATTATTTCCATAAGACATTCATAGCTTTAATAAATCATATTCATAAGTTTATAAACTTTCTTCATAAATTCATCATCATTATCAAGTAAAAGAATGACTCCTTATGAAATCAATTAAAAACGATGTAATTAAATCAAATTATGCATAATAAGATTAAAATCAAACAATTCAATCACAATAAATATGACCCACGGTGATTTGCATGAAACCCTAATAAAATTGGGTGAAATTGAATTAGGATATTGAGATTCTTTTGAGACCTAGCTGATGAATGAAATCCATTGGTGAATTCCCACATACCTTGATAATCAAAGAACTAAAAGTAATGGTGATTTAAGATCTTGAAGCTTAAAATCCTAGCTTTCTTCCTTAAACTTGAAAGGGAATTGGAGAGGTTAATCTTCGATGGGAATTTGGGATTTGAGAGAAAGAGAAGGGTCGGCAGATTTAGGAATTGAAAATCAGGTATGGGGGTAGTTATAGGTCACAAAATGACATAGTATAGGATTAATTATGTAGGAAAAAACAAAATATCCTTCATTAAATCTACTAAAACTGACCTATGGCTCCGACCTACGGTCCGTAAGACATTCTATGATCTGTACTTGTCAACCGTAGAGTCATTTACTGGGGCCTAAAAATCCTTTCAATTTCCATGAGAGCTAACTCATAGAACCCTAGTTCAAGAACAAAATTTCACCAAGTCTGGAACCTTTTTACTGAACCGATCTATGAATTGTAGAACCAACTATGTCCTGTCTTTTCTACTCGTAGGTTCAACATCAGAGACTCAACATTTCCAAAAACTCAAATCAACTCTATGACTTCCTTTCTAAGACCCGTAGGACTTCCTATGATCATAGACCGGACTCGTAGACCACATACCTATGCCAAACTGAACTTTTCCTTATGAGTCAAACTTTCCAAAAAAATTTAGGTGTTACAATATATCCCCCTTGGAACATTCGTCCTCAAATGAGACTCAAGGTAGCATTTTAGAGTAGGAGAGAAACTAATAGCTCCAACATGAAGACAAATCGCATCATAATGCACATGAACAAGGAGAAATCACTCAAAGCTAAATCATAACATAAAATCAAGCTTTTCATGAACATGCATGCATATGGAAATGTGAGAATGGTTAAAATGCATGAATTTGAGAGAATGAACCATAAGGAACTAGGACCTCAAGGTAAAATAGGATCGGAGGGAAAGAGATGAGGATACTTGGATATCACATTGGCTTCGGCCTCCTATGTAGGACCCTCAACTAATTGATTCCTCCATCGAACTTTCACGGAAGCGATTTCTTTATTTCTCAACTTTCGAACTTATCAGTCTAAAATCTCAATTGAAACCTCTTAATATGAAAAACTTTCTTTAACTCCCAAACTTTCTAAAGGTACTACAAATGTCGTATTTCCAACATATTTTTTCAATAAAGAGACATGGAATACCGGATGTACTAATGCTAATTCATTAGGTAGCTCTCATTCCTAAACAATTGTCATGACTCAAAGTACACCCTAGACGTGACATGGCGTGTAAGACTCCAAGAAGCCCTACAAGAGCCACTTGACATGCATTCAACACAATAGAATTGATAAACAAAGAGAATAGGTGAAGTAGTCTTATATCATGAAAGAATAATTTGAACATAAATGCATAAATATAACTATGTCTTGAAAAATCATTCGTAACATCAATAGAGTGGTTGAGACGTAACTAATACACCACATTCAAAGGCTAAAAGGTAAATCAAAAAAGCAACAAAAGGCCTCGTGGCTTTACCCTCGGAGTATGAGGACTCACCAATCCAAAAGCACATGAGTGATCCAAGCTATCCACGAGGGGGAGGAGAGAGAATGTAGGACCCTACATTATGAAACAATATAGGCACAAGTATGGTGAAATGCTTGAAAAACATTATCACTTGGGAACTTTAAATATGATATGCATGACCAATCTAAAACATGAGTAAAAACCTTTAGAGAATCATAAGTTATTAAACAAGGTCAATCCATACTTAATAATAATGAATGATTTCATAAAAACCTTTGAAGGTAACTTAGTTCTTTTAGTGGGATGTTTACCATTAATCGACATAGACCATGTGAGTTATAACATGGAATCATGTGTCTTACTCCCACACCGAAAAGAGATGTCCTACTGGACAAGGTAAACACCATAACTTCTAGCTAAGGTGGATCCACTAGCTTAGTTACTTAAGAAAATCCTACAGAGGCATGTTGTTAGGAACAAGGAGTTATCTTATAGAGACCCGACCTTTACTAATGGGAGATCCTCCATCTCAAAGTCCTATTGGTTCTAAGTAAAATACCAATGGAATTAGTCATAAACATATTCATATCATAATACTTGAAAAGACACAATTAAACTTTCAATCCAATAATAAATTATTATAGAGTAGCTCCTTTAGATCATGATTTGTACAAATGTACGAAATCCTTTCACAACCATGATTTCATAATATGTAAGAAAATCTTTCAAAATTCATTTACACTTATCACAAAAGCATCCTTAGTTCATAAAACATCATTTTCATAAGACATGTACAACTTTCATAAATTTTACTTCATAAGTTCATAAGCTTTCTTCATAAAACATCATCATCATAAAGTAAAAGGCATGGATCCATATGAAATCAATTGAAAACCATGTAATTGTATCAAATCATACATAATAAGATTGAAATCAAACATTTGATTCATAATAAATAGGATGCATAGAGATTTGCATGAAACCCTAGATAATTGGGTAAAACTGAATTGGAGATTAAGATTTTTTTCCTACATACTTTGATGATCAAAGCCTAGTAAAGAAAGAAAAAAAAGGAGACTTGAAGCTTGAAACCTACCTTTCTTCCTTGAACTTCAGAGAGAGTTTCAAGAGGATGAACTTGGATGAGAATTGGAGATTTGAGAGAATGAGAAGGATTGGTTGTAAGACTTAAAAATAGGGTCAAAACGACATAGTATATACATTAATTGCATGAGAAAAGACCTAATACCCTTAAGAAATAGCTCTGGGAATGTCTTACGGGTTGGACCAATGGTCCATAACACTTTCTACGCCACGTACTGGTCAACCATAGATTCAAATTTTTAAAAACCCAAAATTCAATCAACTTCCCACGATACCGTTCTACAATCCATTGTTTGGTCTACGGTCTGTTGACCCCTTCCGTAGAACATAAGTTAAAGTTCAAAATTTTACTAAGTGTAGAACTTTGCTACGGAACCCATCTACAACTCGTAGAGCCAACTATGTAGGTCCGAGGTTTCAAATCAATTCTTTGAATCCATTCTACGAGTGCCTCTTCTAGCTCGTCTAACCTTCTATGACTCTTCCTATCAAATTGAAGGTTAACTTACTAGGACTTAAATTTCCAAAACTCAAATCATGATCATATGACTTCCTTTCTATGACTTGTAAGACTTCTTACGGTCCGTAGATAGGACATGTAGTTCCTGCACCTGTGCAAAAATCTGAAATTTTCCTGTCTATCCACCTATCCAATTAGTGAGGTGTTACAACATCTTTCCCTTGGGAACATTTATCCTCGAATGGGAATCAAGCTATCATGAATAAAGCAGGAGAGAAGCTAACAACCCAACTTCAATGTAAATCTCATCATAATATACATATATAAGGAGAAATCATCCCAAGATAAATCATAACAAAAAATCATGTTTTTTATATCATGAGTGCATATGGAAACATGAGAATGACTAAAACGCACGAATCCAGAAGAATGACCCATAATGAGATAATACCTCTAGCTAAATTAGGAGTGGAGAGAAAGATATGAGGATACTTGGACATCATGTCTGCTTCGGCTTCCCAAGTAGAACCATCAACTTGTTGATTCTTCCAAAGAACTTTCACTGAAGAAAGTTCTTTATAATTCAACTTCCGAACTTGTCGGTCTAAAATCTCAACCGGAATCTCTTCATATGAAAGAATTTCTTTTAACTTCCAAACTTTCCAAAGGCACAATAGATTTCGGATCTCCAACACAATTTTTCAACAAAGAGACATGGAGTACCAGATGTGCCGATGCTAAATCATTAGGAAACTCTAGTTCACAAGCAAGCTTCACAATACGCCTCAAAATCTTATGTGGGCCCACATATTGGGGACTAAACTTTCCTTTCTTTCAAAACCTCATCACACCCTTCATAGGTGAAATTTTCAAGTAAGCCTTATCAGGAACATCAAATTAAAACTCTCTTCTTCTCACATCAACATAAGACTTTTGTCGACTTTGAGCCATTTCCATCATCTCATGAGTAATTTGAACCTTTTACATAGCCTCATGAACCAACTTGGGTCCTATCAAAGTGACCTTAACAAATTCAAACCAGCCAATAGGAGACCTACACCTCCTACCATAGAGATCCTCAAATGAAGTCATCCCAATACTAGAATGATAACTATTATTATAAGCAAACTCGATCAAAGGCAAATGATCATCCTAGTTATCCATGAAATTTATCACACAAGATGTCAACATATCTTCCAAAGTTTGAACAGTATGCTCGGCTTGTCCATCGATCTCCAGAAGAAATGTCGTATTAAGCTTCACTTAAGTACCAAAACTTTTCTAAAATGACTTCCAACACTAAGATGTAAATGGAGCACCACAATCAAAGCTAATGGACAAGTGAAATCCATGCAACCTCACTATTTCTTAAATATAAAGCTTGGCTCACTCCTCAGCCAAAAGTGAAGTCTTTACGGGAAGAAAGTGAACTGATTTTATAATTTGGTCCATAATGATCCAAATCAAATGAAACTAACAGTGAGTACAAGTTAAATCAGTAATGAAGTCCATATTAAAATCTTCCCACTTTCAAGTAGGAATAAAAACGTCTTGAGCCAAACTATCTTATACCATTCTTCATCTCATTCCACTAATAGACTTCCCACAAATTACGGAACATCTTGGTGTCTCCCTGGTGAATGGAATAATGAGAACTATGGGCTTTTGTCAAAATCTTATTTCTCAATTCATGAACATTTGAGACACATAATCAACTTTAATATCGAAGGACACCATCTCTCCCTTGAGAAAAAGCCCAATGGCTTTTTGGAAACCGACTTGTTCAAATTGACTAATACTGGATCAAGATCTTGCTTAGCTTTCACATCTGATAAAAGAGACGATTTTGAACCATTCTTATCAATCACACCACCTTCATAAGAAACCACCAAATGAACACCCAATCAAGCTATCCTATGAACATCTCGAACTAACTCTTTCTTACCATCCTAAACATAAGGAACACGTCCCATTAATAGTCAACTAAGTTCATATGCCACCACATTTGCTTTACCCGGATGATAAAGGACATTCATGACATAATATTTCAATAGCTTAAGACACCTTATTTGGCAAAGATTCTAAGTCATCTCCATTGACGCTAATCATCTTTTGATCTCAAAGAATCTATGCATGAAATCTCTTTTGTATCTAAATTTTTAGTATTGAACTAATTATCCACTCTAATCAATCTCTTTTGATCATCAACCGAAGGTCGGAAGTAGGAATCAGGTTTGAAACCTTCACCCATTAGTGAACCCCATGGTTATTAGACCAAATCATGTATGAAAAACAACAAACAAAAATAGCACAATATCCACTATATTAAATCAACACCCAACCCCATTAGAGAACCCTAGATCTTGGGTTTTAACCACTCATCACAAAAAGTAAGGAAATTATACAAACTATGAATCCATGGGTAACTTGAAATCAAGAGATTAGGAGAAGACCACTTTAGATTCAACTTCAATTTATCAAAATTCAACACCAAATTGTAAAAATCCCAAAAGCTAGAAAAATGTTCTTCAAAAGTAAAGTGATCTCCAACTCTCAAAACTATTTTCATATTTCACTCACCAAACTCCTTAAAAATTATTTTCTTTGGGCTATTTATACTTTCCCAAAATTCGGCCAAAAAATCCATCATGTGGCTGCTTCGGCGACATTAGTCGAGTTTGCCGAACCTACTCGGTGAATCGTCCTTCGCTCCTTAGCTCACCTTGTAATGCTCTAGGCTTCAGGTGTTTGAACCTCAGCTTACGACTTTTATTGATTCAACCTTTCATGTTTGGTGAATTACCGAATACTACCTTGCTTCTTCCTTCGAGTATTCAATTTTTGCACTACATACTGTTTCTTTAGGCGATATGCGTCAAGATCGCTATTCTGACTCGGTGCATCTCCTTCTTTACTTGAGTCCGCTAACCTTTGTTGGTAGACACAAGTGCTATGCAGAATCAATTTGGGCAACGTTGTGCTTAGTTGGTGATACACCATTCATGTTAGGCGATCAACAATGTTCACTTTGCATTTTCTTTTTATATTACTATTTATTCTTTCAATCATCATTCCTTGCCTTGTGCTATTGCCTTCATAGCAACAAATCATCAATATTCTATTATAAAATGACAAAATTAGGCATTGAGGACACTAATTATTGAGCTAAATGGACCTTCAATGAGTGCAAATCTGCCACTTATTATGATAAAGTGCGACTAGGCAAGGGGCGTTAGTATAAATAAATGAACTGAGTATGTAAGACAAATTAAAAGCTGAAATTGAAGTATAAAGATAGAATGAAAGGGGAAGGGTGAAACACAAGTATAATACCTTATCTCCCTATACTAACACAATATAAACAAATAGAAAAAAATATGCCGAGCTAGCCTCCGTAAGACCAATTGATACAAACAATACACAATCACAATAACTCCTAACGAGCGTAAATTGTCTCTAAATACCCATATTGGCCCCTTACTTGGATTCTAATGAAAATATGATTTGGAGTGTTTGAATGTTCTTGTTTCATTTATCAATGAAAATATGATGCTCCATGGTACAATACATATATGCTTCCTTGTACATATAGCCTGCACATCCCATAAGTATGGTCTAACCAGTCCGTAGGTATTCCCTACCAAGCCCGTAGGCTCGATTTAACAAGCCCATAATCACGTTCTACCAGGCCTATAGGAATTATCTACCCACCCAATAGGCACAGTACATCAATCAACCAGTGCACTCAAGAACACTATAGTTTTAGTGTTTACTGAGGACAAAACAAGCTCATAAGCAGAATCTTGATGATAAAACATCACAACAATAACTGGTCATCATAATTGCTACAAGCACAATCATAACATTATTTTTACACAGCTATGGAATGAGTAGAGTGTTATTAATATATATTATATCATATGTTTGTAGCCAACTCAACACTATAAGGATACAAGTCATATATTGACTATATATAGGCCATAACATGCTTAGGCCATCAGGTTCATGCGAAAAGAGAAATTAAGACTTGACATACCTTTTAATAGAGCATCCAAAAGTGCCTCTATAAAGCTTGTCCAACCAAAAGTAATCCTACAATGCGAAAGCCAACAAGCTTGCAAGAATGAGCCATAACTATATAATAGGACACTAATGAAACACTCGTAACCAGCAAAGTTCAAAGCACAAAATGAGGAAAATAACAACTATAAACTACCACTAAGACCATGAGGATTTTTGAAGAAAATCTCAAAGGAATGACAAACTTACGATGCAATATAAGAAGAAGTACCTCACCTTGTTCAATCCAATAAACATCTAATGCGACTTCAATCAGAATCACATCACACACGATCTCTAGAACCTTTAAACCATCAATACATAACAATAACATCCAAACTAAATAAGACAAATGGGATTTCCCACATCCACAATAACAAGGACGTGGAATTACGATGGAGGGTTGTTAGAATACGATTACCTCAACCAAAATTTTGAAATATGAACCTTAAAAATATTCCTCCTTTAAGAAACAACAAATAGAGCTTAAATGGACAAGAAAACTATACCATAACAATGATCTTGCAACATAGAACAATTTCTGTCAAATTTATGAGTTGCAAAAAAAACACCCATGGAGGATTTTTTTGTGTGATAAACTAACAATTTTGTGTTTTGGACAAGTTTTCTTGAAAAACCAATGATGGTGGTCTTTTTATAAAGGACCACTGACATAGGGGCTAAGGGAGCCATGTAGAGGTGTCTACTTATGCAATGTCACGAAAAAAAATCATATCTCTCTATTTTGAAGTCATATGGACAAAAAAGCTCAGTGCATATGAAACTAGACTCGTAGACCATCAATTTTAAAGCTTATGGGAATTCTAAGTCCTTATATATTGAAAAAAACTCGATGAGACATTAGACACAAAATTTCAGAGAAATTCTCAACGGAATTTATAATAACTTTTGCTAACATGGACTTCTTTTTGAGATTGAATAAAATCTAGGAAACCGAAAAAATAAATTAAAAGAAAATTTTGTGAACTTTAATTTTGCAACCCTTCTTGACTTCAACTCTTAACATACGAACTTTGTGCAATTAAAATACCTCATAAAACATCATTCCAAATATGTTAAGAAGTCTTGGTCTTATTTCAAAAGAATGAGCTAATTCCAACATTCAAACAATGGGGTTTCACATCTTTTCCTCCTTTGTGAAATTCATTCTCGAATGATGATATTTCCCGTATTATAGAAAACAATACAAAAAGCCATATAACACACAAGAAAATACCTCTTATACTCAAATGTGGGTCTACTCTCTGTCAGTTCTGAAAAAAATCTGGAAGAGTAAACATGTGGGGATATTTGGGCATCATGTCCTCCTTGGCTTCCTATGTCAACTCCTCAACATTATTGTTCTACCACAACACTTTTGCAGAATCTCTATCCTTATTTCTCTATGTTTTTTTACTTTGGTGATCTATTATGTTAACATGGACTTCTTCATAAGATAGCTCCTCTAAAATTTGAATATCTATTGTTGGAACTATACATGTTGGATCTCGACACACCTCTGTAATATAGATATATGAAAAACTAGGTGTACTATCTGTAAATCTGGAGGCTTTATACCAAATATCATAACGCCCATCATAGGAGAAAACTTCTGGAAAGACACAATTATTAACATCAAACTCTAAGTTTTGATGCTAACATCCACATATCATTTCTTAAGGATCAAACCTTACAACAACCACTTTGTAATTAACTTTACATATTCAATTTCTTGCTCCACTAATTCTGGTTCAAACCTCTATCATTCTCCAACCTTGAACCAACCAAGAGGGATATACATTTTCTCCTATATAAAACCTCATATGGTGCCATATCGATACTAGAACAATTGATATTATTATAAGAAAACTTGATAAGTGGCAAGTAATCATACTAATTTCCCTTGACATCTAGCACACACGTCTGTAACGTGTCCTCGAAAATTTTGATTATACATTTGGCTTGGCTGTGAGTCTAATGGGGAAATGTTGTACTAAGCTTAACATGCAACCCCATACCCTTCTGTAAAGATTTCCCAAAATATGTTGCGAATTGTGCCCCTCTATCATAAATAACCAATACAAAGATGTCATGTAATCTAAAATTTCTCTAATATATAAAATTGTATAATCTTTGGTTGAAAATGTGGTCTTGAGTTGAAAAAGATGGACTAATTGTGTCAGCCTAACTATAATAACCCAAATATAATCAAACTTTCCTCATAGGTGAGCCAAATTTGTAAAAAAGTCCATATTTATTGCCTCCCACTTACATGATTGAATGGATATCTCTTGACGCAACCCACTATGTTCTTGTTGTCCAACCTTAACATTCAAGAAATTAGGATATTGCGCCGGCAACTCAACAATATTAATCTTCATCCCAGGCCACCAAAATATCTATTTAATATTGTGATATTCTTTGTGGAACCTAGTGAATATAATAACAAGAATATTGTTCTTCTACCGTAGTTTTCTTCTTTGTAGACACTATTGAATAGAATAACAGGAATACCATTCTTCTACTGTAATATTCCATAGAAGACCTACACCATCTAAAACACACAATCAATGTACGTACCTAAGGACTTCGTCTTATGCTATATTGAAGGCTAAAGGCTCTTGTTGTTGAGCCTTGCCCCTGTTAGAAGCTAAGATCGATGAGTTTTTGTGCTTTCACCCCCAAAAATGTAGATGATGCAGATGTGTTCTTAACTATGACCCCACCATTAGAATCTAATAATATAACACCTAAATTGTCTATTTGATAAATATCTAACGCTATCTATGATTTCTCAACTCCAAGATATGATAACTTGTCCATAGACACACAACTGAGGGCGTCAACTATTACATCCACCTTCCTTGTTGGTACAAGAAGTCGATGTCATAATGTTCAACAAGTCAAGCCATCAACGTCATAGACTCAACTCCTTTTGTCTAAAGATATAATGGATACTTTTATGATTTGTATATATATCAACATGTACTCCATACAAATAATCCCTCAAAATTTTGAAGGCATAAAGAACTATAGCAAACTCCAAATCATGGATTGGGTAGTTTTTTTTCTTCATTAGTTGTCTAGTAGCATAAGAAATTACCTTACCATGTTGCTTAAGAACAAAACTCAAAGTGTCACAATACACCACATCACACTCTAGACCCTCCAGAAAGGTAAAATATGTTGCTGATGTCCGTGTGTGTTTCAGATTTTGAAATTTATGTTCACAGGTTCTACTTCACTAAAACGTAGCTTCTTACTGATTTAGCTTAGTGAAAGAGGCTGAAACTGAAGAAAACCCCTTCAAGGACCTCCTTTAATATCTTGCTCACCCCAAAAAACTACAAACTTTTATTGGAGTCGTGAGTCTAGGACAAATCTTCATAACCTCAATATTTTGTAGGTAAACCTTTATACATGCATCTGATACAATAATACCTAAGAAAGTAATAAAATGCAATCGAAACTCACATTTCAAGAGCTTAGTAGCTATCTTTGACATTGAAATACATAAAATACCACTGAAAGGTGGTTTCTATTATATGCCTCTATTTGTGAATATATCTGAATATCATCAATATATACAATGATGAACAAGTATAGGAATGACTTAAATATGCCATTTATCAAGTCTGTAAATATTGTGGGGGCATTTGTCAATCCGAAAGACAAATATCATCAGAAACTCAAAATGGCAATATGATCCTAAAGGTTTTCTTTGAAAGATCACTTTCCCAAATTGCAATGATTGTACACAGAACATAGATCAATCATCAATAAAAATCGGGAACCCTATTGCTTATCAAATGAGTACTAAATCCTTGGCAGCATATATTTTTTCTTCGTACTAAACTTATTGAATTTTCGGTAGATTATTTACAAGAGAAATTAACCATATTTCTTCCATAGAAAAAACATGGTTGCGCCTCATGATTATGGAGTCATCTTGATAAAGCCCTTATCAAATCAATACTTTAGTTGCTCCTCTAATTCCTTTAATTATATTTGTTCCCTTTTATAAGGGGAATTGATATTGGCTAGATTTGCGGTATAGTATCAATAGTAAAAATTAATATGTCGATATATGATTTACTACAAATATCACGATACAACACAACTAATCTAGACTACTCAGTTGATATGTCGATATATGATATCCATTAACTCTCCCTTAGGCTTGTGTCACGACCCGAGAGCACCCCTTAGTCGTAACACACCGTACTTGACCCCGAAGGGGTTGCATACAAGCCCTTAGCATTATCATATCATAAGATCATAGAAAAGTAGGGAGAATTTAAAACGTTCTTTATACATAAACTCAAAAAGCATTTCATAAAAGCGAAAGTCTTTCTAACATCATTGTCTCAAACCATCTAATAAACCTTGAATAAAATTCATTGGGACGCAGCCCATGCAAAGTCTAAAAACATAGCAAATGACATAAAGGAACATAAAGGGCTCGTCCTCGAAGCTATGAGGACTCACCAATTCTTCACTTCTTCTAGAATCCTTGAAACTCTAGCCTCCAATGCAAACTCAAGCCTCCAACCCTATATTTTTTTTGAATGTAGGCACTATGCGTTAGTACAAAATGTACCAAGTATGAAAGATAACATATCAACATAAGATATCTCAAAATGGTTAGTCAATATAAGACATAATCATAAGAGACAATAATAAAATTATAACATAATTCCAACACAAGCATCATATCATGTCAAGTCAACATAAGACATACATAAGTTCATTCTTCAACCATTAGTCTTTCATAATCAAGTAAACTACTTCACAAGCCACCTCCAAGTATAATTGTGCAAGGCGAAGGTAGCATCTCATAATACTACCTAAGCTAAGTACCTCTCTTAGGTAATTCTTGGTCATAGTCCACCTTCATAGTCAAGGCCTAGGTTCACATGTCATAAGAGTACTATACCCCTAAGTCACCTCAAGGCACACTTGTGCAATGCATGTGGGGCATCCCATAATACCACACACACTAAGCATATCCTTAAAGTCATCATATTCATATTTACCATTT
This sequence comes from Solanum piurae, assembly GCA_029582685.1. Classification (NCBI taxonomy): domain Eukaryota; kingdom Viridiplantae; phylum Streptophyta; class Magnoliopsida; order Solanales; family Solanaceae; genus Solanum; species Solanum piurae. The sequence goes on from JAJOOO010010560.1 coordinate 16,182, forward strand.
CTAGGTGTCGCTATAGACTTACTTCATATTGACAAGGAGCTATCAACTTAAGTCAAGCATATTATGGAAGGCAACTATATAAATTATCCAAGGTAGACATATATCACATGAGAGGACACTTCGTAAGTAGCTTCAAGTCATACTTGTGCCAGGTATGAATGGTATCCCATACTACCATCCACACTAACTACGATAACTTACTCAATGCTAACTATTTTTCATTCTAATCTATTAAGAGTAGCATACTACCATGCTAGACCTAACTACCATGGAAAAACATCATATCATACAATCTAAGCTATCTAAGGAAGGATACAAGTATACCAACCTAGCCACCATGCAACCATTCAATAAGATGCAAGCTATCCACAGGGGAGTATGAATCCTCAACCCAAAGCTATCCTTAGGAGAGTATAATAGCTCAATCCTAAGCTATCATGAAATGGTCTTGGCCTAACCAAGTCAAGCTACCATGAAGGCATTCTAGTCATGCTACTTCAAGGTAACCTTAGGAGAGCTTAATTCCTCAATCCCAAGATACCATACCTATACTAATGCAAGCTACCATGAAAAGCATCCTACCAATGCTAGTTCAAGCTAACCTTAGGAGAGCTTAATTCCTCAATCCCAAGATACCATGAGATGTACCATCCCAAGATACATAATTCTACTATCCATGAAAGAATCATAAGACTCAACCTCAAGCTATTCTAGTCTAAGAAGAATGATTCATTTTAGATGATTAACCTTTCACATTCTACATACATGCAAGCTAACTCATCATATTAGACTTATTCTATAAGCCCTAGTGATCAAAATTATGACTTCAAGCCCTACATTCAAACTTTACTTCACAATCATCATACTAGTCTAGATTTCAAGGCACATTAGCCCTAAGCCTTAGTCATAAGCCAATTCTTAGTTCATCAAAACTCCCAATTCTTAGTCATTTCAATTCACATCTAACATACATGCATAAGTCTAGTCAATTCATGATCTCATATTCACATCCTTGGATATACTCCATACATATCAACAACCCAAGAGAATCTAACAAAAATCATCGATTCCTCATCAAAAGATCTAAACCCCACATACTTTGGAAATTAGGGTAAACCAAGGAATTCACATAAATTCTTCATAATATCATGAATCAACATCAATTTAATCATATATGAGTAGTATCCAACCGTTTGGAATCATACCCACCTAAAACCCATGCATTGGAAGTAACCCTACCTTCATTGGGGTTCTTCTTCACAAACTAAGGGAAATTCTAGGGGACTCTATGGGTGGAAGAACCCATATATGAAGAGATAAACATACCTTGATCAAATACCTAGAACAATCCTTTAGAAATAAACCCTTTGTTCTTGACCCTAGCTTCAACCCTAGCTTCTTCTTCAATGGATGTTCTTCTTTGAGAGAGAAATATTTGAGAGAGGAGTGATTTGGGGTTTTGAATTTAGTCTAATATAAAGTGACTTAAAACTAAGGGGAATATACTTAAAATAGTCTAAAATAGGTTAATAAAATACATACAAAATGACCCCCACTTAAACCTAGTCGAATAGGATTTTACTTAATTGTCCTCAACTTGGCTGCCCCGTCCCAGGCCCCACGGCCACTTGGACAGTCCTTGAAGGGCACCACGGTCCGTGGTGGTTCCCGTGGTCCATGGACCAGTAGCTCCCCCAACCCATTTTGACCCTCAACCACCCTAATTTGCTAAGGTACCTTCACGGGCCCTTTGACGGGCCGTAGTCAAGCCAACGGCTCATGAAGTGCCTCGTGGACTTGAGGCAGTGTCTAGGCCTCTTGGACTGGCCGTCCAAGTGTCTAAGGAGTCTACAAGGACCCCTTCACGGACTGTGGTACACACCACTGGTCGTGAACTCTTAGGCAGTGGCTGCCAGGGTTGGGCAGCATTGGCCCTTTGGCTTAGGCTTACCCTTTTGCCTTGGTGGCTGCCCTTCCCATGCACCACCAAACACCTATAGTTCATCTAGGCTACTAGGTCTAATGTACACCTTAATTCCGTACCATTAAACTCCTCATTCTCAACACATAAAGTCTCATCTACGACACTATTTCACATACGACATACCATAGAACCTTAGCTTGTGACTCTAGTTTTGTCTACTAGTTTCCGGGGTGTTACAATATCTCCCCCTTGGAACATTCGTCCTCAAATGACTCTCTAAACACTTTTTAAAACGAAGAGACTCTAGACTAGCAGCCCATCATGCACGCACTACATCTACATGCACCCTAACAGCCAAGGAAACTTCAATTCCAAGCTAAACATACCTAATGCAACACCAAAATGCATGAGAGAGACATCTTACTTATTTCCAAGGAGGAACTAACATCTCCTAGCTACAACATGCTCATCATAAATTCGTGGAGCCTAAATATGCACACTGACTCAAAGATGCTACAACAATGAGGCAACACAATGCAATTAGATCAATTCTATCAAGGCCTACACAACTTCATAAACATATATAAAGAAATCATAGCAACACAGAACTATGTAGAGACCTTATGTAATAGGCACACTATCTCCCCCTTTGGATTAAGCCCATACATGCCTTTTCTAAACATCCATCAAGGCAAGGACAACATCAACTTCAACATAACAAGTCATAAAAGACAAGAAATATGGAAATTTTCTAAAACATGAAAGAAGCACATACCGTAAAGGGACATGAGGAGATCACTCTTGATCATCCTTGGATTGGAGAGCATAAAACCTATTCCTCTTGGGAGGATTATCATCCCCACCACTAGGGGCAACTTGTTTACCCTCTCTTATAGTAGCCTTTGCCTTTGGGCAATCTTTCTTCATGTGGCCACTCTCACCACATCCATAACAACCATCTCTACCGGCCAAACACTTACCCTCATGCCTCTTACCACACCTAGAACAAGTAGGCCATAGGGACTCACTACCTTTACCTTGTGACCTAGGGTAGACACCATCTCTTCCTTATACTTAGGAGCATTAGAATAACCTTGTCCGGAAAACTTTTGTCGATTCCTAGAACGACCATGTCCATCGGACCCATCATTTTCCACCCTACACCTCTTTTTCTCCCTAGCCCTATCCTTCTTGAGTTTTGACTGTTCAATTTTTTGGGCAAAAACCATGAGCCGTGAGATATCCATGTCATCAACAAGCATTGTCATACGACATTCTTCTTCTACTAGATCGGACACCCCTGTCATAAACCTATTCATCAAATCCCTAGTACTTGCTACCAAAGATGGAGCATACTTAGACAAAAGAGTGAACTTCAAGGCATACTCAGTGACACTCATGTTTCCTTTCTTAAGATTTACGAATTCCTCCAACTTAGCCTCCCTCAACTCCCGAGGAAAGAACCTATCTAGAAATGCCAACTTAAAAGTTTCCCACTCTATAGGGCCTGCCTCTACCGGCCTAGAATATTTCCATTGCTCATACCAAATTTGGGCAACATCTTTCCATTGGTAAGCGGCTAGTTTCGATTTTTCTCTAAAAGTTACCCCCATGATAGCAAGTGTCTTATACACCTCATCTATGAACCTATTTGGATCCTCCTCCACCTTGGAACCACTAAACTTCGGAGGGTTCATCCTTAAGAACTCCCTAATCCTATAAGCACACATTCCTCCTATAGGGTTTGTCGGAGCCACCACATCTCTATTGGCTTATGTCGTCAAGGCTTGAGCCAACAATTGCATAGAAGCCCTAAACTCTGCTAGAGTGACATTCCTGATTGGAGGGTCAATAGGAACTTGAGCAGGAGCTTGATTTGGAACTTGGGGAGGGATCTCTTGGTCCCCATTGTCTTCTCCTTCCCTCCTAGCATTCGCCCTAGTATTATCCATACCCTGAAACAACCAAAGGCACAGATTAGAAATAGGGCCTACTAAAGCCAAACTCTATGGCACGACTAGGAGAATGAAAAAGTGAGACTTTTCCTAAGCATCACGTAGCCTCCTATTCATAGATGTATCGCGACTCACACCGATGAATAAAACTCTACTAGACGTGGTTTGAGATATCCTAAAACTTATCCCAAAACCTTATGCTCTAATACCAAGTTTGTCACAACCCGAGGGCACCCCCTTGTCGTAACACGACGTACTTGACCCCGAAGTAGTCACATACAAGCCCTTAGCATTATCATATCATAAGATCGTAGAAAAGTAGGGAGAATTTAAAACTTTATTTAAACATAAACTCAAAAAGCATTTCGTAAAAACGGAAGTCTTTCTAACATCATTATCTCAAACCATCTAATAAACCTTGAATAAAATTCATTGGGACGCAGCCCATGCAAAGTCTAAAAACATAGCAAATGACATAAAGGAACATAAAGGGTTTGTCCTTGAATCTATGAGGACTCACCAATTCTTCACTTCTTCTAGAATCCTTGAAACTCTAGCCTCCAATGCAAACTCAAACCTCCAACTCAACATTTGGCTAGAATGTAGGCAATATGCGTTAGTACAAAATGTACCAAGTATGAAAGCTAATATACCAACATAAGATATCTCAAAATGGTTAGTCAACATAAGACATAATCATAGGTGACAATAACAAAATCATAACATAATTCCAACATAAGCATCATATCATGTCAAGTCAACATAAGACATACATAAGTTCATTTTTCAACCATTAGTCTTTCATAATCAGGTGAACTACTTCACAAGCCACCTCCAAGTATACTTGTGCAAGGCCAAGGTAGCATCCCATAATACTACCTAAGCTAAGTACCTCTCTTAGGTCATTCTTGGTCATTGTCTACCTTCATAGTCAAGGCCTAGGTTTACATGTCATAAGAGTACTATACCCCTAAGTCACCTCAAGGCACACTTGTGCAATGCATGTGGGGCATCCCATAATACCACACACACTAAGCATATCCTTAAAGTCATCATATTTATATTTACCATTTCTAGGTGTCACTATAGACTTACTTCATATTGAAAGGGAACTATCAACTTAAGTCAATCATACTGTGAACACCTAATTTTTTACCGAACCTAAAATAAAAATAAAAATTATTACACCATATTTTAATATACTTAAATATTATTATAGGTTTGTATGTAAAATGAATTTTTAAAAAAAGAATCTGAAAATTACAACAAAATATATGTTTAAATAAAGCTGGTGAATTTAATGTGTTTTTTTTAATCCTTCAACTTTTACTAGCCTAAAATAATAATATATATTATCAAAAAATGAGTCCTAAAATTTGCAAAATACTTACCCTTTATCCTAATTACTCCTAACTTCCGTAACTTATTTCTCCTAAATACACTCTTCCTATTTTTATTTATTATTATTTTTTTATTGTTTCCTCAAAATCTGACACGATTTTTTTCTAATATTTCTTACATCACACGATTTTCTTTTTCTCTTTCTTTCTCGTCTGTTTTCTTGTTTTATTATTATTATTATTATTATTTATTTCTTTTATTTTCTTCCTTTATCTCAACCCTAAAATCTCAACTAAAATTTTTAAACTAAATTTTATTCCCACTCCATCACGTTCCTTTTAATTAGTACCAGACTCATATCCAAAACTATTATAAAAATACACGCTCAGTAAAGAAAAAAACACACACAGACACACAAAAGAAACAAGAGAGAAAAAAACACAGAGGAGCAAAAGCAAAGAGAAGAAAAAGTGAGTTTTTTTTGTGTGAATTAAGTCTAGAGTTTGAGGTTTCGTTTGTGGTTTAAAGTTCGTGGATCTTAAATTTAGCCTTGCTAAACTTTGGAAATCAGTAAATCGTAGAAGTTGTTTTTGTGGTGAATCAATTTTCACGGCGAGGTAACTCTAAATTCTCGAATGATTTAAATGGAATGCTTGTACGAAATTTGATTCCAATAATATGAAGTTGTCTGAGTCGCATGTTATTATTATTATCTAATATTGTTTGTGATGTATGTTGTGAATTATTTTGAGAATTTACGAATGCTTAGGAAAACGTAATCGGAGACGTTTTTTTTCTAAAAATAAAATAAAATGTATTATACATTTTCTTTTTAATTATTAATATTATCTTATGCTCTTTAGATGCAATTTATATTGAAATTGGTTCCATAATATTTAAATTGAATAATTAGTATTTCTTTCAGCCTAGTCTTCATTCAAGAAATTTTTTGTTGGATTTATTGTTAGATTAGGATATAAACTAAAGTTTAATTGATTTGCAATTTATAAAACCTATGTGGAATATGTTTGTCTTTTTAATATATTATTTTGAATAAAAAATAATTTACCTTTAAGATTATTATCGTTTTAATTTGGATTGTTAAGGCATATCATTGAGAAAAGATATGGACTCTATTTAGAATTCATTATCAAAGAAAAATGAATAAATAAAGAAATAAATGAACATTCAAAAAAACAAAAAAATCAAGAAACTAAAAAGAAGGAAGAAGAAGAACAGAATGTAAAAAATGAAAAAATATAATAATAAAAAATAAAGAAAAATGGTACAGAAAACGTAAGAGAAAAAGGATGATTAAAAAATAATTTTTTTAAAAAAAGAAGAAGAGGAGGAATAGAATGTTAAAAATTAAAATAAAAATAAAGAAGGGAAATGTGCTAAAAAAAAAGAAAAAAAGAAAAAAAAAGGAAGTAACAGATTACTTAAAAGCATAAAAAAATTAATAAAAAGAATGAAAACAAAAGAAAAAACGTGTAGCTAAAAAAAATATTTAAAAAAAAGAGGAAAATTTTCTTTGAAATAACATCTGTCCAATTTCTTTAGAACTTTTTTCCTAAAAGATAATCCTAAACATAAAATTTTATTTCTTATTTTAAATCTAAAAAAAATACAATCCTAAAATAACTTGAACTCTTAAAATCTCTTTTTTACAGAAATTCCAATTCCTAGCAACTAGATATCTATATATATATATTCTACCCATAATAATTTTAAAAAAATAAAAATACAAATACACGATAAAAAGCAAAAAAAGAAAATACGGGAGTTTCAAGTTTCAAATTCGTAAAGGTCCATTTCTTAACTGTATTCTATTTTGTCTTGAGTAGATTTATGCCTTTGTATATATTTTATTAATGGACATTTTAAAAATAAATCAAAGAATAAGGGTAAACACTTTTTTTATTATTATTAAGCTAATAATATAATATTAAAAAATTAACTTAAGTCATATATAGTCAATAAAACGACCGTGCTAGAACCAAGGGACTCCAGAGGTGCTTAACACCTTTCTCTCGGTCAACAGAATTCCTTACCCGAATTTCTAGTTCGTAGACCAATAAAAATAAAGAGTCAAATTTCCTTTTGATTAGGGATTTAAATAATAAGGTGACTTGGAACACCAAAACTCAATTCCAAGTGGCGACTCTGAATAATTAAATAATCCCTTTTCAGAATGTCACTTTAATTGGAAAAACACTTTTTCTTTCAAAACATACATTTCGTTTTGAGGAAAAATAGGGGTGTGACAGATGGCGACTCTGCTGGGGACAACCAGAATTCGAGCTTATAAATATAGACTTATGTATGGTTTTATTTATTTATTTCTTCATTTATGTTTTGGTTATTGTATTTGTTGGCTTAATGTGCTAATTGTTTATGTATTTTATTTTTTTTCACTATTTTAATATTATTTGAATTGCATTATAATTGTCTTCTCTCGCGCACCCTTCTGAGTCTTCTATAATACCATTATGGGAATTGCGACTGCGCACCTCACTTCTGTCAAGATAGCCAGTGGATCTTCGATCCATAATGAAAGATTTTTAGTCACACATATTTAGGATGGGGAGCACACATGCACAAAGCCGGAAAGCGCTGCTATTGGTACGTTGCTACTCCCTGACTCGAGTTGTCCGCTCGTTTTACAGCCACTACATTTCTCCACAAGTTCAACCTAAGTAGAAATGAAACCTTCAGACATGATATCCTTACTAGGTTCCTCTTTATCTGCATCATGTGCATTTAACTTAGCGAGACTCGGCGTGGTGCCCAGGTCTGTCTAGGACAGGTACCTTTACTTGAGACCATCATGTACATTTTTGTGCTACTTGTTGCATCATGTGGAAAACGATAACAAATGTTGACCGGCTTTAGGATAATTGATTAAAAGAAGAAATGTCTATATTTACCCACTTTCAACAAATGATTCAAGATAAACAAATTGAAAAAAAAACTATATAACCCTCAATTTTATTCTCGCTTTTATCAAAACATCAGGGTTTTTTTTAAAAAATAAAATAAAATAATAGTGCATGTACACATAATTTTTTTTTATATATATATATGTATGTCTTCAAATTTGTTTCAAATAGTGCATGTCCACCTTGTTTTTATTGCTTTTTCTTTCTCTTCTTCATGATTCACTTGTCAAAATTGTCTCCTTATCTGATCATTATGTCTGAAAACAACATAAGCTTCCCTTAAGGAAGGTCAACAAAAGTCCTTTTTGAAAGAATGACCACTTTAGGCATTCTGAGTCATTTTTCATTTTTTTTCTTTTTCTCGTTTAACTACTCCGACAAATGATTTCGAATGATCAAAATTTTATAAGTTAAATTTGGTTTTAAATCTCGAGTTTTTTTTCCAACCAGGTAATCATGAGATCTATGAAATGTGATAAAAGGCCAAGGGATGAATCAGTCGAAATGGTGAATGATCCCCCAAAGTTCATGATCACGGATCAAACCCCACCACTACACATGGCTTGGTGGAACGATATGCATGAGTTTAGGCGAACTGAGATATTCAAACATCTTGGTTTCCTCACAGATATCATGAGGTTTAGTCCTGACAGAGATTTGATCGAGGCTTTGATCCCATTTTGGGATTCTACAAGCAATGTGTTTCGATTTAGCGATTTTGAGTTGATGCCTGCATTGGAGGAATTGGGTGATTTCACAGGGTTAGGCAAGGATCTCCAAAGCAAAACACTCATAACCCCAAGAAGCGTCAGCGGGAACAAATTTTTAGAACAAATGCACATCATCCATCCTCGTAAGAAGTGTTTCGATAATGGGTTGGTTTCCTTAGAATTATATACTCAAGATATGGAAAGAAAGAAGGATTTTCAGACTACGGGAAGCAACTTAAAAATGGGCAACACCTCCCTACCTGGGAAAAGCATAGACAAGAAGCATTCATGGTGGACTTTTTGGGAACCATGGTTTCTCCAAGGAGAGATAAAAAAATCAGTATTCGTCTGTTGGGAATAGTCACTATTATGATGAAGAAAAAGAAATTCACTATCTTGCCAATGATGTTGGCTGACATTTATCGTGCTTTGACTAAGTGTAGAGAAGGGGAAGACTTTTTTTGAAGGTTGTAGTATTCTATTGCGAATGTGGTTTTTGGAGCACTTGTATCGCCATCATTTTTCGACAGATTTCAAATCTGAATGAACGAATTATATTTTGAGCCACCCGGACAGGATGAAGGAATTAGTAGACAAATTGCCAAAAGGTGTCAAAGCGTGGAGACATTATCTTCTTAAATTAACTGCATCTGATATTACATGGAATTATCATTGGTTCCCTGTGAGTGAGGTAATTGTTATGTCTTCCTATCGTCCATTCTTTGTTATAACAGGCCTTCGAGGATTCCAACCATACATACCCCTTCGGGTGCTACGCCAAATAGGACATAGACAAATCTTACCTAGGGCCGAGGATACACAGAGTTTCGTATGGGAGGTGTCGTCTGAAGATCGGGATCGAGAATCAGAACCTCAAAAGATTTGGGGTGGTAGTCGAATGTTAAGCTCGAAAGCTATGGTAGACGATCGTGTTTAAGGAGAAGTAGACCCCTCATACCTCCATTGGTTCTTTGCTCAAGCCCCTCTCAAAGTAATGCCCGAAGGATCAGCACGAGAACTCAGAGATCGAGAAGAGGAAATTGAAGTCAGAATCAAGCAAGCTCGACTCAAGGTGGAAAGAAATTATAGGTCTACTCTGGATATCCTAAGTAATGACCTAAAGAATGCTAGAAAAGAGTTGGCTCAACGTGATGCAATATTCAAAGAGAGAGTTAGGTTGATTCAGAAAAAGGCTGAAAAGGAACATTAATCCACCATTCGAACCTTACATGAGGATTTGGGCATTGTCACATGCGCTATGGATCAACAAGAGGAGGAGTATAAAAAAGAAAAGACCCTCTTAATGCACCCACATGCTAGATTACAAAATCAGTTAAAAGCTTCGATGGGACGAGAAACGGACATAGCAAAGCGTTTCACATTATATCAAGCAGAAGTCGCGATCGAGAAAAACCAATGGATGGGGGAGCGTGACAAACTTCATAATCAAATCGAAAAGCTTCAGGCACATGAAGAGGATTTGAACCACACGGTTGGTACTACTCAAGAATGGTTGCAGAATTGTCACGAGAATATGGAGGAGGCCAAAGGACAAGTGCTTCAACTGACAAAGAGCTTGATTGATGTTTATGGTGGTTATCTACATCGGAGTGATTAGAGCCTAGGTCGACATGCGTGTGCACTGGCCCCACATCTACCAAAAGCCTTGTTCAAGGTCTACTCTAGCCTAGGGGCAATTGATGATCAAGAAATATTGGAGAAGGATTTTTTTTTATTTCTTTATTTTCATTTCATCGAAGTTTGTTTCAATCTTTAAGTACTTTGATGTTTTGGTCATTTATTTTAAGAACACTTTGATTTGAATGATGTCTTCATGCTAAGTTAAATAGATGTCGTGTTTTCGTTTTTAAATAACTCTCCTTCATGAACTACGTAATGATCTGATTCATGTTCAACATGATACGTAGGCAACCTTCAATAGGTTCGATCAAAATGCGTTCAAAATATTCAAATGAGTAAAATATGGGATTAAAAGACATAAGCAAGTCGTCCAAAGCAGGGATGAAACATAGAAGTCTTCCAAAATTCATTGTAGAAATAGGAATAACTTAGGTGCATAACATACAACATGTTATTGATATTCGCAAAGTGTTGAATCCTAACACATTTGTTTTTATATATAAGAGAGAAAGAGTTTAAAGGTGGTTGGTTTGTGAAGAGAGCTGGAATCTCATCAATATAACACAAGATCAAAAGGGAAAGCAAAAATGACACGCAAAGACGGAACATAGTCGGGAAATGACGAAGTCCAAAATCAAATGGTTGCACAAGAATCGGTATCTGTAGAAGAGGTCAAAATTTTGAGACAACAGATGGCCGAAATGTATGAAGCTTGGATGAATGGGCAGGCTCCCCCATCTTCAATTCAGGAATACCTGAATGTGAATATGCCATTCCTCATTCAAGTCTCAACAAGCGACCCGGTTTACCCACCTGGATTTGGACCCTAAGTTAACACATCTAATACTGTTGGAACTTCCTTCGTACACCCATTGAATCACCCATGATGAACAATCCACTATTCATGTCAACTGTGCAAACTAATGCAATTCCTTAACCAACACTAGTACAAAAATCCAATGATAATCCTATACCCAAAGATCAATACAACCAAGGTCAGGCCCCTAAATTGACTTTCAAAATTCCTGACTCTTACCACCACACTCATCAATACAGTTCCCCCGTCGAGATTGAAAAAACCACTAAAGACGAGGAACATGAAGAAATTGCAAGAAAAGTGAGGAGTTTGGAGAAAAACATAAGGAATATGCAAGGGCTGGGAGGACACAAACGTGTCTCGTTTAAGGACTTATGCATGTTTCCAGATGTCCATTTGCCTATAGGGTTCAAAACTCCAAAGTTTGATAAGTATAATGGTCATGGCGACCCAGTGGCTCATTTGAAAAGATTTTGTAATCAGCTAAAGGGAGCCGGAGGAAAAGAAGAACTTCTTATGGCTTACTTTGGGGAGAGTTTAACGGGTGTAGCCTCAGAATGGTTCATCGATCAGGATATTTCTCGTTGGCATGTCTGGGATGACATGGCACAAGATTTTTTCCAGTAATTCCAACACAATATCGATATCGTTCCAGATTGTAATTCCCTAGCTAATACGAAAAAAATGTCATCTGAAAGCTTTAGGGAATATTCCATAAGATGGAGGGAGCAGGCGGCTAGAGTCAAACCACCAATGAAAAACTATGAATTAATTGATGTTTTTCTCCAAGCTCAAGAACCTGATTACTTTCATTACCTTCTCGCCGCAATGGGAAAGCCTTTCGCCGAAGCAATTAAGATCGGAGAAATGGTAGAGAACAACATAAAATCCGGTAAAATTGTAAGTCAGGCAGCCATTAGAGCTACCACACAAGCAATACAGAGCGGGTCTGGTAATTTTGTAAATCGGAAAAAGAAGGAGGAAGGGTCCATGATGGCATCTGGATCGAGAGGTGTTCAAATGGGCATGAACCACCCTTATGTTCAAGTCCAACAAGAACAATCTCATTCTCCTCAGCATTATTACCCATCCCAATATGCAGTTCTTAACACTCAGGCATATGTCCGACCTCCTCAGCGCCATCAATGGCGGACACCTGGCCCACAAGGTTCTCGCCCTCAACAACAAAATTTTCATGCGCCATATAGCCCACATCCCCGGACGGATTATACAAGAGAACAAGGTTGGAAATAAAACTTCACCCCAATTGGTGAGTCATATACAAATTTGTTGCAGAAATTAATACAATTGGGATTGGTTGAACCTGTAAATTCCTATGTTGTCAATCCAAATGCAAGAGGCTTTGATCCAACTGTTATATGTGAGTATCATGCTAACACTCCATGTCATAGCACAGAGAATTGTTGGACTCTAAAAAGAGTCATTCAGAAGTTAATCGAGGATAAGGTAATCGAGATACGCAATCAGGAGGCAACAAATGTCACCAATAACCCACTCCCTGCTCACAATAATGAGCATGTTGTGGGGATGGTAGGCATTTATGAAGTTTGCGAGCAAACATGTAGAACTAAGATGAAAAGCAGGGATTCAAAAGAAGAGTCTAGTATGGTTTTAAAACCCATACAAAAGGCACCGATAATTGTGAATGGTACCAGTTCAAATTTTGGAGACTCGAGGAAACTGGTGTTGTATGTCCCTGGAGCTATAAAAAGAAGAGAAGTACCGTTGAATGGACCAAAATTATACATTCCTGGTAAGCTTCCAACATTTGGTCAAAACCAAGAAAGTGTGAAAGAGCCAGTTGTGATACAAATTGCAACACAACTTCCAATGACAAACACCAAGACCGCTCCATGGAACTACAACAAAGTCATTACCCACAAGGGAAAGGAAATTTTTGAAGAAAAAAATAAAACAAGAGGATTAACTCATTCCGGGAGGTGTTATGCTACAGAAGAATTAAGGAGAGACAAACAAGCCAAAGAAAATCAGTTGCTGGTTAAAAAAACTGTCACTGAGGAGGAAGCTGAAGAGTTCCTGAAAAAATGAAAGCTCAAGATTATTCTGTTATTGATCAGTTGAGGAAAACGTCCGCTCAGATATCCTTTTTGTCATTACTCATACATTCTAAAGAGCATCGTGAATTTTTGACAAGAATCTTGAATGAGGCACATATCTCAGAAAGTATCACGGTGGGTTACTTGGAAAAGATAGCCAACCGAATATTTGAGGTAAATAGAATTACTTTCACTAATGATGAATTGCCTTTGGAAGGATCTGGGCATAATTAGGCGCTACATTTAACCGTGAAATGTGAAGAACACTATGTGAAGAGGGTCATGGTCGATGGAGGATTGGGTGTAGACGTATGCCCTCTTTCTACTCTACAAAGGTTGAAAATCAACATGGATAGAATTCGTACTAACAATGTATGTATGCGTGCATTTGATGGCGCAAAACGGGACACTCTTGGTGAAATATACTTAATTGTTACAATTGGACTAGTGGAGTTCGGAATCACTTTCCAAGTAATAGACATGGAAACTTCTTACAATCTACTTTTGGTTAGGCCATGGATCCACCTGGCTAGAGCTGTGTCGTCTACTCTGCATCAAGTGGTCAAGTTTCACCATGATAAAATGGAAATCATTGTACTTGGTGAAGATGATCTCCCAATCACCCGAGATCCTTCGATACCATGCATTGAGGCCAAAAGAGGTTGTGAATCCCTCAACTATCAGTCTTTTGAGATTATAACAATCAATCAGTTTTCGGAAGGAAAGCCTATACCACAACCTCATCTTTCATCTGCTTTAGTCATGGTGGTGTCCCAGATGGTACAAAACAGCTATGAACCTGGAAATGGACTAGGGCTGTCTTTGCAAGGAATTGTAGATCCCATCAATCCAATGGGTAATCAAGAGAAATTCGTTTTGGGTTTCAATCCAACTAGATTTGATAGAAAATAGGCAAAAGATCGTAAAAGAAATGTTTGGAATTTGTTGAAGCCAATCCCTCATATTGCTCAATCTTTCGTTAAATCTCGAGGTGAGCTGAGTCCAGACTTCCCTATCCAGAATGATGTGGATGAATTATGTCAAGGTATCAAGGAAATGTTTTATGACGTAAACATGACTCAGATTGGTGAAGGCACTAGTAATGTGGATGTGCAGTTCGTCGGCTCGAATGTCCAGCTCAACAACTGGGAAGCCACTCCTCACCCTATAAGGAAGGAGTCTTGGTAGTGTATTTTGTTGTTTTAATTTACTTATTTGGATTATTCTCCGGGTTGTAATTCAAACCTTCTAGTTGTCTCACTTTGGTGTTAACCCTTCTATCATTTCCCATTTAATGCAATGAAGTTCTAGTTTAACAGTCATATCCTATCATCTTCTCTGTTCTTACTCTTTCTAATTTATGTCCTCTAATTTTTCATTTCAGTTACGTTAATGTCGACTTTAATAATATGACATGCATGCGAAGTTTACAGTTAGTTCCTAAAAAGTTGTCTAATCTCGAAACAAAGAATCCCAAGTCTGAGGAATATGATGAAGATGAAGCTTACGAAGAAATAAAAAAGGGATTGGATCAATTTGAAAATAAACCTAAACCTAATTTAAGTGAAACTGAGGCGGTTAATTTAGGAACTCCTGAAGAAGTGAGAGAAATAAAGATAAGTATTCATGTTGATCAGAACATTCGATACGACATAATTCAAGTTTTATTTGAATACAAAGATGTCTTCGCTTGATCTTATGACGACATGCCGGGTTTAAGTGTTGATTTAGTAGTTCACAAACTTCCAATACATTTTGACTTTCCACCTGTCCAGAAAAAGCAGAGAAAGTTTAAGACAGACATGAGCGATAAAATTAAAGAGGAAATCATGAAGCAATTGAGTGCAAACGTGATCAGAGTTGTCCAATACACTACCTGGTTGGCTAATGTTGTGCCAGTGCCAAAGAAAGATGGAAAGATCAGAGTTTGTGTTGATTACAGAGATCTAAAAAAATCAAGTCCAAAGGATAATTTTCCATTACCCAACATTCACATCCTGGTTGATAATTATGCCAAACATGAGATTCAATCTTTTGTGGACTGTTACGCCGGATATCACCAAATTCTCATGGATGAAAAAAATGCAGAAAAAACTGATTTCACCACCCCGTGGGTTACATATTGCTATAGAGTTATGCCATTTGGTCTGAATAATGCGGGAGCAATCTACATGAGAGCTATGACTACCATATTTCATGACATGATGCATAAAGAAGTTGAGGTATATGTCGATGATGTCATCATTAAATCTAGAACGCAAGCCGACCATGTGCGTGATCTAAGAAAATTCTTCGAAAGATTGAGAAAGTACAACCTCAAGCTTAATCCAGCTAAATGTGAATTTGGAGTTCCATCTGGCAAACTTTTGGGTTTTATAGTTAGTCGAAGAGGCATTGAATTAGACCCCTCTAAGATAAAGTCCATTCGAGAATTCCCACCTCCAAAAACCAAAACTAAAGTCATGAGTTTTCTGGGTAGGTTAAACTATATCAGCAGGTTCATTGCTTAACTCACCGCCACATGTGAGCCGATATTCACGTTGTTGAAAAAGGACGCTGCTATCAAATGGACAAGTGAGTGTCAGGAGGCATTTGAAAAAATTAAGGAGTATCTAGCAAACCCTCCGGTACTGGTCCCACCGGAACGTGGTAGGCCGTTATTTTTATATCTTTCAGTGATGGATATTTCCTTTGGTTGCATTTTAGGACAACATGACATTACGGGGAAACAGGAACAAGCCATTTATTATTTGAGCAAAAAGTTCACAAGTTATGAGGCAAGGTACACTCTGTTAGAAAAGACTTGTTGGGCTTTGACTTGGGTTGCCCGAAAATTGAAGCACTATATTTTGTCCTACACGACCTATCTTATATCTCGAATGGATCCTTTGAAATATCTTTTTCAAAAATCCATGCCAACATGTAGGTTGGCAAAATGGCAGATTTTGCTTACGAAATTTGATATTGTGTATGTCACTCGCACCGCCATGAAAGCACAAGCGTTGGCCGATCATTTGGCAGAGAATCCGGTCGATGACGAATACGAGACCTTAAGGACATACTTCCCTGATGAAGAGATCAACTCTATTAAGGAAGAAATTCCTGATGATGGTCACAGGTGGAAATTATATTTTGATGGGGCTGTCAACAAAAATGGAGTAGGAATTGGGGCAGTTCTTATCTCACCAAATGAATGTCATTATCCTTCCACAGCACGACTTCTATTCTTTTCTACCAACAACACAACAGAATACGAAGCTTGCATCATGGGTTTGAATATGTCAATAAATTTGGATGTGCATGAGTTGGTGGTTTTGGGGGATTCCAATTTGCTCATTCGACAAGCTCGAGGCGAATGGGAGACTCAAGACATTAAACTCATGTCGTACAAACAATGTTTAGAAAGCCTCATCAAAAGGTTCAAGTCCATTGAATTCAGATACATTCCCAGGTTTCACAATGAGTTGAATGATGCTTTGGACACCCTAGCCTCGATGCTTCTATACCCGGGTAATACCTACATTAACCCGTTGGAAATCCAAGTTAGGGATCAACATGGTTATTGCAATATAATTGAAGTAGAGAGACAGTGAGCCCTAGTATCACGACATCAAGCGGTTTCTAAAAGCTAAAGAATATCTAATACATACTGATTGAGATAAAAAAAGAACTATTAGGCGACTCGCCAATGGGTTTTTCTTAAGTGGTGAGATCTTATATAAAAGGACTCCAGATTTGAATCTATTGCGATGTGGGAATATTCAAGAAGCAGAAAAAATTATGAATGAGGTGCATTCAGGGGTATGTAGCCCTCATATAAATGGTTATGTTCTAGCAAAAAAGAGGGTACTATTGGTTGACCATGGAGCGAGATTGCTTCCGATTTGTTCACAGGTTCCATCAGAGCCATGTTCATAGCGACTTGATTCACTCACCCGCTTTAGAGTTGCGCCCTATGTCTGCTCCATGGCCTTTTGTGTCTTGGGGAATGGACGTTATTGGGACGATTGAGCCGAAAGCATCTAACAGGCATCGATTTATTTTAGTTGCCATCGACTACTTTACCAAATGGGTGGAAGCTGTCACATTCAAATCAGTCACCAAGAAAGCAGTGGTGGACTTCGTTCATTCCAACATCATATGTCGTTTCGGCATACCAAAAATCATCATTACCGACAATGCAGCGAATCTCAACAGCCACCTGATGAAGGAAGTTTGTGAGCAATTTAAAATTGTTCATCGTCATTCAACCCCTTATCGAACCAAAGAAAATGGGGCTGTTGAAGCGGCAAATAAGAACATCAAGAAGATTCTTAGGAGAATGGTGCAAGGATCTAGACAGTGGAATGAAAAACTACCATTTGCTCTCTTGGGATATCACACGACTATTCATACGTCAGTCGGTGCAACTCCTTACTTATTGGTCTACGGAACTGAGGCTGTCATACCCGTAGAAGTTGAAATCCCTTCTCTTCAAATCATTGTTGAAGCAGAAATTGAGGACACAGAATGAGTTAAATCAAGGTTAGAACAATTAGTCCTGATAGACGAAAAACGGTTGACATCAATTTGTTTTGGTCAATTATATCAGCAGAGGATGGCTCGAGCTTATAACAAGAAAGTATGCCCAAGAAAGTTTGAACTCGGTCAACTTGTGGTGAAACGCATTCTTCCCCATCAAGACGAGGCCAAAGGAAATTTTGCCCCAAATTGGCAAGGCCCTTCTGTTATTAAGCAAGTGCTATCAAAAGGAGCTTTGCAACTGGCATATATGGAGGGAAAGGCGATCGACACAATTGTTAACGCAGATTCGATCAAAAGATACTACGTTTAGTACTCTTTGTTATGACACTCTCGTGATTGACATTCTCAAGATGAGAGGATAAAAATGTATCCTCATTTATTTCAAACACCACTTGTCTGGTACTAAGAAAAAAAAAGTTTCATTGAACTACGTTCGACCTGATTCCTAAGAGGATACGTAGGTAGCCCTTCATTAGGGTTCGGTCTAATCACTCAATAAAAAAATAATCATGTTCTTCAATTCTCTAAGGGCTGAGACATGACATTGTGACCTACGGTGTGTTAGAAAAAAAGAAAAAAAAAGAAATGAGAGAGTCTTATGATTGAAAACCCTCACGGGCACCATAAGACGATAGTAAGTTGAGAGAAAGAGATAAGAATGTCTTATTGGTGGAAAATTATGAAGGGCACCATTGATCAAATGATGACATTTCGTCTTGGCATGAGCACAATCAAGATAGAAGTCAGGCTATAGACTGAAAGGTACAACATTGTTTCGTGAGATTCAGACAACTTAGAAGGATCAAACGTTCAGTCCGAATGCATGTCATGATTCATTAAAGTCGTCACGTACTTTCTGATAAGATTCTTTTCATTACTTTTAAGCATTTACTTATTCATTTTCTCCTTCTAAAGATATAGCTTTTCTTTCATAACCCTTTCATTTTTATCATTTGTACTTGTGTTCGGTATTCTTTGAGCCTCATTCAGCATTAACTCGCGTCAAGTAAGAAAATAAAATTAAAGCCACAAAATTGACTACGGTATTTCCAGTTGAATGTTGGGAAAAGTCAGGCTTGAAGCACTGCTGGAACCCGTTTAAGGGTCGCTACCAAAAAGTGAAAGGAGGCCCTAGAGGAAGAATCTTTATACGAGTTCGAGGCGTGTAGCTTATAGTTACAGTTAGCCGGCACAACATTGACTAGGGTTGTGAACCAATTGAGACAAAAAAAATCAAAAATCGATACCATGTGAAAAGTCGGTAAAGCAAGAGATTTGCTTTGGAAAGGATGAACCACACAACGTGCACAAAATGGTAATGGGTCAAAATGTTCATGAGAAGTGTTTCAAGGGAAGATAAGGACTGTCTCTAAAGCATCTTCAAGCTATTCGCGCAATCATCAATATTATGAATCTTTCAAGCGAGACGGATTCAAAGTCAAACCCCACAAGATATTCGAAATCACAAACCAACCACCATTTAGAAAAACTAACAAAACATTCTTTGTTTCAAAATAGGTACAAAGCAAAATCGTGCAAGTAATTCGCGAGAGTTAAACGCCACGACGGTAAGTTCTTGAATCTCCGTCTCTCCTACAATATGCACCACAATAATAATAATAACAATAAAAAGGATTACTTTACTTAATAAAATCTGGGGAATTTTATTTTATTTTTATTTTTTGTTTGTTTCTTTTATGTTTGGAAAATGTACAAAAATAAAATAAAAATAAAAAATGATCTTAAATTTAATAACAATAATAATAATATAAGTAAAAAAATAAATACATATATATATATATATATATAATCCCTATTTTATTTTCATGTCTTCACAGGGCACAATAACCCCTGGTTGCATATAGGGCACAATAACCCCATTTTATATTTTCATGTCTTCACAGGGCACAATAACCCCTGGTTGCATAATAGGGCACAATAAAACCCCTATTTTATCTTCATGTCTTCACAGGTCACAATAACCCCTAGTTGCATATAGGGCACAATAACTCCTATTTTATTTTTCATGTCTTCACAAGACACGATAATCCTTGGTTGCATATAGGGAACAACAACCCCTATTTTCTTTTTTCATGTCTTCACAGGGCACAATAACCCCTGATTGCATATAGGGCACAATAAAACCCCTATTTTATCTTCATGTCTTCACAGGGCACAATAACCCCTGGTTGCATATAGGACACAATAACCCCTATTTTATTTTTCATGTCTTCACAGGGAACAATAACCCCTGGTTGCATATAGGGCACAATAACCCTTATTTTTTTTATTTTTTTCATGACTTCACAGGGCACAATAACCTCTGGTTGCATAAAGGGCACAATAACCCCTATCTTATTTTTTTCATGTCTTCACAGGGCATAATAACCCCTGGTTGCGTATAGGGCACAATAACCCCTATCTTATTTTTTCATGACTTCGCAGGGCGTAATAACCTCTGGCTGCATTTTTGGCACAAATTTCCCTTTTATTTTTTATATGTATTGGGTAGAAAAATATTATTTTTATGCCTATTATAAACTTTTATAACTTTCACCAATAACTCACAAAATTTTCCTAGTACAAACTGGGGCAGAAAATTTTGTGTTGTTTTGTTGTTTTATTTCTATGGCGTGCAGGTTTCTACACAGTACACAAATTTAAAGTTCAAGAATAAGGAATCATTTTCTCAAAAAAAAAACAAGCATTCAAGAATATCATGCGGAACAGAGTCAACAACTCAAGTCAAATCATAAATTTTAGGTCTTAGATTCAGATGTCCAAATCAAAGTTCAGAATCGATGTACCTACCCAAAGAAGGTGAAGCGATAACCGAAGATTCAAAACGAAGACTCATGACTAGTGGAGTAGATAGATTCTTGTATCTTTCTTTTCTCTACTATTGTATTTTTCCTTTTAATGTAATAGCTGGAGCTACGAACCGAAACCTCGACAGAACCTTGCTCGACTACCAAACTTATTCTCATGTCCCTTCCTATATGAACTACATCTGACTCCTTATCATTAACTCAAGATAAGTAGTTTGTTCCAAAGTTAGGGCGCAATCAAACCTCTTCTCTTTTACTTATTTTCACATTTTTTAATAAATGTTTCAGTAAAAAATTATTCACATTGTTCACGTTTTTGCATGAAAATTCTTCATGTTTCCAAACAAAGAGGGGCATACTGTGAACACCTAATTTTTGACCGAACCTAAAATAACAATAAAAATTATTACACCATTTTTAAATATACTTAAATATTATTATAGGTTTGTATGTAAAATGAATAAAAAAAAAAAGGATCTGAAAATTACAACAAAATATATGTTTAAATAAAGCTGGTGAATTTAATACTTTTTTTTTAATCCTTCAACTTTTATTAGCCTAAAATAATAATATATATTATAAAAAAATGAGTCCTAAAATTTGCAAATTACTTACCATTTATCCTAATTACCCCAACTTCCATAACTTATTTCTCCTAAAAACACTCTTCCTATTTTTATTTATTATTTTATTTTTTATTGTTTCCTCAAAATCTGACACGATTATTTTCTAATATTTTTTACATCACACGATTTTCTTTTTCTCTTTCTTTCTCGTTTGTTTTTTTGTTTTATTATTATTATTATTATTATTATTATTTATTTCTTTTATTTTCTTCCTTTATCTCAACCCTAAAATTTTCAACTAAACTTTAAAAACTAAATTATATTCCCACTCCATCACGTTCCTTTTAATTAGTACCAGACTCACATCCAAAACTATTATAAAAACACACGCTCAGTAAAGAAAAAAAAAAAACACAGACACACAGAAGAAACGAGAGAGAAAAAAAACACATAGGAGCAAAACCAAAGAGAAGAAAAAGTGAGTTTTTCTTTTGTGAATTAAGTCTAGAGTTCGAGGTTTCGTTCGTGGTTTCAAGTTCGTGAATCTTAAAGTTTGCCTTGCTAAACTTTGGAAACTAGTAGATCGTAGCAGCTGTTTTTGTGGTGAATCAATTTTCACAGCAAGGTAACTCTAAATTCTCACATGATTTAAATGGAATGCTTGTACGAAATTTGATTCCAATAATATGAAATTCTCCGAGTCGCATGTTATTATTATCTAATATTGTTTGTGATGTATGTTGTGAATTATTTTGAGAATTTACGAATGCTTAGGAAAATGTAATCGGAGACAGTTTTTAAAAAAAAAAAAAAAAAAAAATGTATCATACATTTTCTTTTTAATTATTAATATTATCTTATGCTCTTTAGATGCAATTTATATTGAAATTGGTTCCATAATATTTAAATTGAATAATTTGAATAATTAGTATTTCTTTCAGCCTAGTCTTTATTCAAGAAAAATCTTGTTGAATTTATTGTTAGATTAGGATATAAACTAAAGTTTAATTGATTAGCGATATATAAAACCTATGTGGAATATATTTTAGTCTTTTTAATATATTATTTTGAATAAAAAATAATTTACCTTTAAGATTATTATCGCTTTAATTTGGATTGTTAAGGCATATAATTGAGAAGAGATATGGAATCTATTTAGGAATTCATTATCAAAGAAAAATAAATAAATAAATGAACATTAAAAAAAAACAAAAAATCAAGAAACTAAAAAGAAGGAAGAAGAAGAACAGAATGTAAAAAATGAAAAAATATAATAATAAAACATAAAGAAAAATGGTACAGAAAACGTAAGAGAAAAAGGATGATTAAAAAAAAATTTAAAAAAAAAAGAAAAAGAAGAGGAGGAACAGAATGTTAAAAATTAAAATAAAAATAAAGAAGGGAAACGTGCTAAAAAAAAAAAAAAAAAAAA
>JAJOOO010010561.1:0-65938 GCA_029582685.1 Solanum piurae
CCCAAAAAAAATTTAAGTTTGTTTTTAAAAAATATTTTCAATTTCAAAAATTATTTTCTACTCTAGTAAAAATAAAAGATATTTCTCAAAAATATTTTTCATTCATAAATAAAACACTAAAAAAAAATTCCGGAAAATATTTTTTACTCACCAACTAAACATGAGAAAATAAGTCAAAAATCAACTTGTTTTTCAGGAAAACATTTTCCTTCATACCAAACACACCCTAAATTGAAGAACCGTGATATTCAAAAAAATCAACGTGACTCAAATCTTCCACTTGAGCAAGCCTCACTTGTCGAGATTCATTTAAGAGAAAATGATTTTTTGTCGAGGAGTTTTATCTTCTCAAAACTTGAAACTCGAAAGCTATTGTGACGCGTTGAAATCTCTATTCTAATTTTTGTAATTCGTATAATTTCATTTAATCAAATCAAGTATCTTTATAAGTAGCCGTGTATGATGTAACAAACAGTCTATGAGTTTAATTAATTTCATTATTTCAACATGAACTATACATATACAAGTTAGAAATCACAAAAATTTCAACAAAAACAATTTGTGAACCTACAATTTCAAATTAAATTGCAATGAGTTTCAAAAGTAACGTATAAAAATTTTAAAATTTTAAACTCGCATATTCGTATAATATTTCATCTATCTTTCCGAAATTTTGAATCGACGCGCCTATTTCATGACCCCCACCACTTGTCCCTCTCATTGGAAAGAACTAAAAAGAGGGGGGGGGGGTGCATGTGCATGAGCTTGGTTTTATGGAGCTTTCTCTTCTTTTCATGACAGGATTCGGGAGCTAGCTAGGGTTTTGGCCTTTCTTATTAGGTTTTATTAAACATTACAAAATAATACTGATGGCTTTGGAATGAGATAGTACCACATCACCGTAGCGGATGAGACTGCTCCTTCCTTAATCAGAAGGCTTGAGTTCGAGTCTTATGTCTGGAAAAATTCTTGGTAGGGAGCGCTTCCCCCCAAGTGGGCCCTATACAACGCAAATCCGAAATAATCAAGCTCTAATACAGATACCAAATACCGAACGAAAAAACCCCAAAAAAGAGAAGGGAAAGTACCACATCAATTCATCATTCTTCCAACTTTGCTCTATACCCATAAGTGGCCAAACCCTAAAACCCAAAAAAAAAGTGATGAATAAAATAAAGAAGGACCCCAAGAAATTATAGAAGATCAAAAAGAAGATCTGAGATAACGTTATACTGATATTTATGTATGATTTGACGGGGATATGATTCATATATATGAAGAGACGGTATTCAGAATTTGAACTCGATTAATTTATTCTTTTTTCATGGTTTCTAGCTAGTATTGAATTCACTATATTTAAGACGTACATACTATTTATTATAATTCTAACTTTTTTTATACATAAATTTATTTTTTATATTAAAAAATAATTAGATTCAGATAAACTCGATGTCGCACCCGCGTTCAATCCCTATTCTTGATCCCCACCAACCATCTTTGGCCAGCTTGGTAGTTGATCATTTGGAGGCCAGGGCTACTACTTTCTGCATAGTATTATTTTCTTCCCTTCTAAAAAAATTCAAATAAAAAATTATTATTATATGCACTAATAAAAAATTTAGAGAAATTTTACACTATCAAATTTTATATACACTGATTTTTCACACTAGGAATGTAACGTAATCTGTTATACATAATTACGTATCGTTTATTCTAGGTCATCAATCAATATAATGCAATATATTAATTAAACAGAGGATTTGATTGTATAAATATTTTTTAATTTCATAACTTTTTTGGGATCGGCTATATGAAGCAAGCGCGTAATTGGGCAGAATATTTTTAGTGGTTATTGTTCACTTAAATATTTTAAGAAGCTAATAATATAATGAAAAAGGGATAAATATTTAAATAGGAAAAAGTTTTGGTTTTGATGAAATGTATAATGAATTTGTTCACGCGCAAAATAAAGTTGGAGAAATATAAAATTATACTCCCGTCCCGATTTTTCTCAAAATATTTATCGTTTTTATTAAAATGTATATATTTCAAAATATCTGTTTTTTGTGGTAGTAATTATTTTTGAAGACTATATATATGTCAATTATAACACATAAATAGAACAAAAAATTTAATAAAAAAAACCCTCTTAAAACATAAATAATAATAAAGTAATAGTTAAACATCCTTCTTAATTAATATTTTATTAAGAGGTATGTAAGTGAAAAATACGAAAATATGTTTTGAAACGGAGGGAGTACATATTATGAGAAGCTGAGGGTCTTTTTTTTTTTTTTATATCCTAACTAAATTTAATGTAATCGGTTAAATTGCACTAATAATGTTAAGGTTCTTAATACTGTCAATATCTATCATATTTTTTATTTTTTTGTAACTTAGTGGATTATTGCTATTATATAGAAACGGCTAGAAGCAGACAGTTGTCCGTTGATATACCCTCTTCTAGTCGAGGATATTTTTGAAAAAAATTTACTTTTCATTTTAATTTATTTATTTGTTATATAATTAAAAATTTGACAACTTAAAATATTTAAAAGACATATAAAAGTTTAATTGACTTCCAAAACTTTATTAATGTCACATAAATTCGAAAGGAAAGAGTAACATATATTACTTAAAAATTACATTAAAAAAACAATACTTAACAATTTAAATATTTAAAAAAATTATATAAACAATTTGGTTAACTCTTCAAATTTTATTTATAACATGTAAATTTAGATTAAAAAGTAATATATATTAGCCCCGTACTAAGACAAACTCCTGTATTTAGCACTTCTTAGAAGCTTTAGGTGCCAACTTTGTCATTCTTTATTCAGCAGAAAGTTTATAATTATTAATCAAAAAAAAAATAAAAAAATATTCCTAGGTATCTAATAACTAGCTATAAGACCCAAAAACTTTTTGAAGTTCCACTTGATCATCATGTTCTATTTAAAGTACTACAAGTTTTTTATTTGGAATTTTGTACAAAATACATTCCCTCACTAACTTCAAAAATTTCTATTTATATATATGTATGTTTCCTCTTGTAGTTTTGTTGGTGTGAAGTTTCTCATTAAAACTTTATGGTAAAGATAAGAAACAAGTGGCATGAAACTCTTCTACTATCAAATAATACAGTAGTTGTTTTGACAAAGTTTTGTAATGTTTGATATTTTAGAAAAAAAATTAATCAAATTTGTCATCCTACCAAATGAAACGATCTAAGTTTGTCCACCATTATTTTTTTTTTAGAGAAAACGATCAAAAACACAGTTAAATTATTTTATTATTATGAGTTTCATATCTGAATTATTGGAAGTATGAGTTTTTTAGCTACATGAACTATTACTCAATGATTAGAGAAACACATCTCGACTAATATTTGATCGTGTGTATACTACACTCTCTTTTATATAAAATTTATTTCACGTGATACTCTATCGTGGTAAAATTTAAATAAATTATCATTAGGTTAAAAGTTGAAGTTAAAATTCAAAACTTATCACTGTGTAAATTAATTTATTCTCCATCACATTCGACATCTTCTTCTCCGCCTTCTCAGTTGTTAGAGATATTTTAATAAATATAAATTTATAAAAAAAATTCTTTAAAAAGTTTTTTTTCTCTGCTTTTGGGGAAATAAATAATTTATAGCTTCTTCCAACAATAGAAAGCAGCTTCTCAAAACAAAACAAAATATTAGCCAAATATTTTAATATTTTAAAAAAAATGCTTTTAAAGAAGAAAAAGTACTTTTAGCCTTTAAAAAATTGGCCAAATAAAGCTATTTATCCTAATTAATTAATCATTAAATTATCTTTTTTAATTGAAAAATAAAAGATTATATGATTAATTAATCATATAATCATTAAGTAGGTAACCCTACAAATCAATGTCTTCTCGTTGGTCTTACAAGAGTCCGAAACCTAAATAAGCCACAAAAAGATAAAAGTGATCAAAATAAGCCACTATTCTAGTAAGTAACTAAAATAGGCTTAGTGGAAGAAAAAATTCCGTTTTATGAAATATTCCAAACGTTTTCTATTAGTGTTTTCTATTAGTCTCATAACGTGTATATTTTAATATATAACGGAACTATTTCTTACACTTTGTAAAGTGGAAGTTTTTGTTATACTTTGTAAAGTGGAAGTTTTTCTTACACTTTATAAAGTGGAAGAAAAAATTATGTTTTACTAAGAGGAATATTTTTCACGTTTTGCATTAAATTGTATCTCTTTATGAAGCTTTTGCAGTGTTTGTCATACAATTATATTGATTTGACATATCATAAAAATGGTTTTTTTTATTACATTGCGTATTTTTATTTTTTTATTCTGAAAACTCCTCCAAGCTCTATTTAAGAAAAAAATTAATACATTATGTATGGAACCCTCAAAAAGTCGGTCAACGATTCGTCACTATAGATAATCCACTCTCCAAAGTTTACTTGTCCTTGTGACAAAAATGAAGTAGGATATTTTTCGACTATAATCAAATTATAATCAGTACTATTTATACCCATTCTTTTATAAATTGATGAAAGAAATTTATGATATCAGACATTAATTAAATATTTAGCATTGTGTTTGGAAAAATAATTATAATAAACGATATTTTCGTCATATATAATTTCGCCATCCCAATAAATCGAAACTCTAACTTTTGGTTTAGAAGACATTTTTTGTGTGATTGAAATGAAGAAAAATAGAAGACTAAAGATGTTGAAGGTACTATGTTGGAATGTCCTTAGATAGAGCTTGAAGGAGTTTTCAGAATAAAAAAATATAAATACATAATGTAATAATTTTTTCCGTTTTAATTATTTGTCAAATCAATATAATTGTATGACAAACACTGCAAAAGCTTCACAAAGAGATACAATTTAATGCAAAACGTGAAAAATATTCCTCTTCGTAAAATGTAATTTTTTTCTTCCACTTTATAAAGTGTAAGAAAAACTTCCACTTTACAAAGTGTAAGAAATAGTTCGGTTTTACAAGGTGTAAAAAATAGTTCTGTTATATATTAAAATATACACCTTATGAGACTAACGAAAAACATTTGGAATATTGCATAAAACGGAATTTTTTCTTCCACTAAACCTATTTTAGTTACTTACTAGAATAGTGACTTATTTTGATCACTTTTATCTTTTTGTGGCTTATTTAAGTTCCGAACGTCTTACAACTTCCCCTTTAGTCAATATAATCATAGGCTAAGGGCAGGGGAGGATGCATGTATCATGGTTCGGATTCAATTGAACTCATAATTTTTTATAGGAAAATATAAATTAATATATAATAAAAATTTATCGAAAAATATAAATAATAATCTTCATGAACATTATTTTAAAATATAATTAACTCAATATTAAAATTTTGCGAAGGTTGAACTCTTAAAATTTAAATTTTGAATTTGTCTTTAATTAAGAATGTGTTCGATTTGATAAAAAATAATTTTCAGAAAAATATATAAATTTATTATTTTTTTCATGTGTACGCATAGTACGCAAGTAAAAGAAAATATATGTATTTAATCTAAACAAATATTATCG
Organism: Solanum piurae; assembly: GCA_029582685.1. Classification (NCBI taxonomy): domain Eukaryota; kingdom Viridiplantae; phylum Streptophyta; class Magnoliopsida; order Solanales; family Solanaceae; genus Solanum; species Solanum piurae. Next base: position 5,561 of record JAJOOO010010561.1, read on the forward strand.
GAGATTGGATGGAGGTAAAAGTAGTGGGAGACTGATAAGAGCATGGGGTTACTGAGATGAGGTGAAGATAAATTGTGTTGAAAAATGAGGAAGACATAATAGGTGAAATATTATTTGTGGAAACTTATTTTTATACTTTCACTAAAAAAGCCAATTTTTTATATTTAAGAAATTTATTTTACATAATTTTTTTTTTCAAATTTCGTATAAACAAACATGAAAAATCAAAAGATATTTCTGAAAAAATATTTTCCATCCTACCGGACACACCTCATATAAATATATATAAATGGAAATATTCCAGAGCATATTTATATATTATGGTGTTGGTTTAAGTTCATGATTACATTATTCTCTAACTCTATATGCAAATTTAATTACATTATTTTAATTTAATCAATGATTTACTATTAAATTCCTAGTCATCATTGCCAACACACAATTCCAGATCATCCAACCTTTGCATGACTACTTTAAGAAGAAAAAGGTTGACAAAATTAACTATAGTTTCGTACTAGGGATAAGGAATAATAATTTTTAAAATAAAATGCATGATTATTTTGTTTGAAAATGATTTATTTCATCATTTATATTATAATGATGACATGACCTATCTCATATATATGGTGAAAAAACTTATCTGGTAAAATAACTTTTAATGAGGAAACCAAATTAACAATGAATTTTTCCGTTTAACTACCTTAATTTGTTTGTCATTGATTTTTAATTTTTTAGTACTATCTATTAATGTGGAAAATTAATCAAATGATTGATTTACTATTTAGCTATAAAATTCATCTATGTTAATTCTTATTTTTCTCGTAATAATTATTCATGAGGAAACCTATTTAGTGATGAATTTTGTCGTTTAGTTATAAAATTAACTGTTTTTAATTATTTTTTTGGTATTAACTATTCATATGATAAAATAGTTGTAAGAGATTATAATTAGTCAAATGTTGTTCCATGTTAATTAGAAGCATGGTACTTGGCATGTACAACAGAACTAATACTATAATAATTAAATGATCTATATATATATACTAGATATTTGGTGTCCATGCCAGCACGGGCCCAATAAATATTAATCTTTTTTGTTTTAGTTTATGTGATATAAATGGAATTTGAAGATCAGTCGGTTTTTTATATGTTTTCTTAAAAATATATTTGAAGTTATTAAATTGTTGTGATTTATAGTATTTAGCGTTAGTTTTGAATAATATAGGTTACTCATGTTTCAATTCACGTGAATAATCATAAATATTTTCAGTTGTTAATTTATTGTGAATTCTAGAAATTTTGACTTTATTTTCAAATAGTACATGTTACTTCTTCTATTCCAATTAGTCAACCAAATTTCTTATATGATTTAAAAATATTTTTAATTGCTAATTATTGTGATTTATAGCATCTTTTATGTCACTTTCAATAATATATAATTTGTTCAAATTCATATGACAATGATAAAATTTCAAGAGTCAATGAAATAAAAATTTATTTTTAAAAAAAAGTTGTACCTCTAATATATTTTGTAGCTAAAATATACTCTCTCCATCAACTTGTATTTGTCATGTTGCGCTTTTTGAAAGTCCATTTGACTAATTTTCAAAGTTAAATTAGATTGTATTAATTCGATATTTTAAACAAAAAAATTGAAATATGCAAAATCTATACAAAAAGTACTATAAATTGTAATTTTTTGCATATCAATATGATGAAAAAACACATTGTAAAATATTAGTTAAAATTCTTATAGTTTGACTCTAAAAAGGAAATCATAACAATTAAAAGTGCATAGAGAGAGTAATAAATAGATAATTAAATTTCAAGAAATTTAAAATAAAAGGTTGAAAAAAAGAATTAGATAGACAACATATATTGAAAATTGAAAACATATATAAATAATAAATGGGTCCAAATGAGGTCTAACTTTTCGGCTAATAAAGTAGTAGGTAATTAATGGTGTTAAATTGTCCAATAATTTAAATTTTAAAGGTACAATCATAAAAGAAGAATGTACAACACTATCTAAGCACATATTATCCAACACTTGTCATGTGCTAAGTAGTATATTATTGCCACTTATATATAAGTAGTAGATATATATGGTGGAATAATTTATTAGTGTATGATATTTAGTTGAAATTTAGTTCAGTAATTTAAATATAATTAATTCTCTAAAGCCTAGGTGCCACCCCCCTAAACTCTTTCCATATTTTAGCACTTAAATTATTGCATTAATATTAGTTTTATCTTCCCAAGTGGAAATTACTTTATTAAATAGGGTTAAAAGAATAAAGAAAAGAAGGCATAGCATGTGGTAATACAAGAATATCTCTTTATTGGATTCCTCCATCTTATTAGAAATTTCGAATTCGACTCTCTGTTATAAAAATATCTTATTTAGAAGCGTTTTTCTTTATTTGAATCTTATGCGATACAAATTTAAACTAATTAAATTTTAATATGTACACTAAACAGTAAATAACAAAATAATAAAAATATATCTCCTTAATTATTTCTGAGAAAAAAAGAATTTTAATTTTAGCAAGGAGAATGTGATTCTGGAAAAAATATTCATTTGTAGTTTTTGGAAAAATTATTTGTAAATTAATCTCTTGTAATAATTGATTCAATTTTTATTTACTTTTTGTAACAACTACTTATTTCAGTAAAAGGCAATATTTTGTCTACATTTCAAGCTATCAGTTACAAGTGCATACATATTTGAAAGAATCATGTAACCTTAAAGAGCGATGCAGTAAAATTTGGCCACTTATAATGAATGAATTAATAATATTTTTAAAAATAGAGTAAATAAGCAAAAAAAAATTAATTTGTCAATTTAAACTCTTAGACTAAACAATGATCGAGTTCTGACCTTTCATTCACTTTTATCTGTCATGTTTTGATTCTCGAGAGTTAAAATGTATGGACCTTGACCAACATTTAAGATGTTTTTTTTATCATCATATTAATATGAGGATTGCAACGTATTATAATACTTTTAATATAATTCTCAAATATCTAAATTTAAAATATTAAACTAATTTAATTTCAAAAATACATTAAATTAGCTCTCGTAAAATAAAGCGTGATAGGTAAAAATGAACTGATGAGTATTAATTAGTAAAATGGTGATCCCATGTTATATTAGAAGCATGGTACTTGCCATAATATAATTAACCTGCCTTGTATATAGCACTAAAATGCTATTTTATCTACTATTAATTAGTGTATGATTTTGAGTAGAAATTAGTTGTTAGAGGTCATGATTAGTCAAATGGTTATCCCATGTTAATTAGAAGCATGATACTTGCCATAATCATGCATAGCACTAATGCTATTTTTAGTCCACTATTAATGTATGATTTATAGTTGAAACTTTAGTTTAATGATTTAACTATAATTCTCTAAACCCATGTTTTAGCACTTTAACCGTTGCATTAATATTAGTTTTAGCTTTCCCAAGTTGAAAATAATTTATTACTCTCCCATCTCAGATTATCTGTCATGTTTTTCTTTTACACGCTTTTTAAGAAATATTTTATCCGTTATAAAATAATTGTCACATTTCGCTTTTCTGAAGTCAATTTGACTGATTTTCAATGCTAAATTAAATAAGATTAATTTGATATTCAATAACTATATAAGAAGTGTTATAAATTACAATATTTTTCATTTCAATATGATGAAAAAATATGCCTTAAAATATTGATCAAAGTACATATCGTTTTACTCTCACAAGGAAAATTATGACAAGTATTTGGAACAGAGGAAGTATTAATTAAGAGGAGTTTTTGATTATTTTATCCTCATTTATGTCTTAAGATATATTCTCTCCGTCCCAAAATAATTATCGCTTTAAGAATTTAAAACAATAATTAATAAAGATGTTGCTTCTAATAGATCGATCCTCAGATCAAGAATATGATATTCTATTCGTAAAAAGCCCTTTATTTCATTTCGGATTGTTCCTAAAAAACCAATCATATGTTCACAAACTTATAAATAAGTACATTATAGATATCAAATTTAATATATCAAATTGAGCAATGGTAAAATTTAGAACCAATAAATCGAATAAAAATTTACAATTCAAATTTGTATATTCAAATCTTGAATTTATCTCTGTGTTAACCTAAGTTTTTTTCCCAAACCAACCGGCAATTAACTACAAAAAGGTAATCAAACATTTGGATTCCATTTCTACTCTATAAGGGATGTGAGATAGGTAGTCATGCTGAGAAAGGTGGTAATTTAAGTTATATATACAGTTAGTATATAAAGTACATTTTGTATATATTGATCGATTATAACATATTATTACTTTATTTTCTAGGTTACATATAAAATGTGATGTTATTATAAGTCAATTGCATATTATCAGTACATAAAACGTAAACTCTTACTTTTAATCCAGTAATCGCCATCAATCTTAATCTAAGAGATAGGGTGAATCTTTCTCCTAAAATTATTAAATATTTTGATGGACCATTCCTTAAAGAATGTCAAGAAATCATGACCACAAACTTTGAACGTGATAAATTTGCATTTGTACAATAAAATATTATTTGGTTTGCAAATTAAATTATTTTAGGATTAATATAAAACGATTCTAATTAAGTTTAATGGAATAAGTTAAAATATTGAGAATTGAATTCGAAATAAAATTTATATTGTATCAACCAAATACAATATAAGTTTAATTTCAAACTTAATATTAAGACATTGCATCTTATTACGCGCATAAAAGAACTATCATAATAGATAGATTTTTGGGCATTTTGTGCATCACTCCAATGCCATGAGCCCATAATTACTTATAGAAAGTGACTAACTTGGGGTTTCTTGAGATTGAGTCTTATCATCTTCATCCCTTAGCTACCAAAAATAGACAAAAATCTTAAGACTAAATAATTTTTTTTAAAAAATTATATGCTATAAATGGGGTGGGGTGGTTCTTTTTTGGGAGTATGTGAAATAAATCTATATTGATGTAACTTAGTTGACTACGATGGGGACAACATTTTTGTAGTTTTATAGTTGAATACTTGAAAATCAAAAAGGTTTTTGCACTATCAGATCATCTATCAAGTTTATCATTGAATTAGACATTTTTACCGTCCATTCTTGATTTTAATTGCGTATTTTTTCTTTCTTCTTTAGTTTATTCTTTTAAAATCCCGCAAATTTCACATAATTAAACCAATAGTAGTGGAGGATATAACATATAGTCCAATGATTCAATCAAACTCAACATTATCGCAACAATTTTTAAATAGATAGATAAAAATAATGCATCTTTTTTATTTGATGTGACACAGAGTACAATATAAGAGGATAATACAATAAGATAGATGATAGAGAGCTTGTTGTGCTCAAAAGCGATGATGATTCATTTTCCCCTTGTCCATACAAACCTCGTGGCATATAACCGAAACGACTCCACCATGATAGCTACCCCTTTCACTCTTTTTGACAACCTTGTGGAAGGACGCAAGAAGGAGAGTTAAAAAGTGAGGCAATGGAAGCTCATGCATTAAGCAAGAGCGTTTCAACATATAGTATTGTACTATTTTCTTCAAATTCTGGATCCATATCGACAAAAAAGTTTAACAGTAAAATTTTAGATTTGACTTTGAATAGAATATTGATAAATTCAATTGAAAAGTCAATGATGATGGGCATGTAATTGGTTTCATGAATATGAACCTATGATTCTTTCTATTGTCACCTAGTAAAAAAAAACAAGAATATAAAACCTTGTGAAAGTATGTATATGGGAGATGGGAGGGGACCTTATTGGCTTGTTTAAACTAAGAGAAAGGACCATTTACAGGACATTTATTTGACTTAGTCAGGTGAAATTCACAAGGTTAGGACCATAAATAAAAGTGCCAAGTGTTAGCCTATTTTGATTGGTTGCATGTTTTGACAATTTTGGTATCGACGTGCTTCTATTATCATGTATTTTCATTTAGAGACAGAAACGAATTCAAAAAATTTAAACTTATGAATAATAGTATTAATATATTGACAACTCACAACTCTTCATGTCAATGGTCAACATCGCGTGAGAAATGCACACACACTTTCTTTATTGTCATTTACTTCTTTATGAGTTCGAGATGTTATGATTTGATTTTTATTCACTAATTCCCTCATTTAGATTGGTCAAACACTCACCAAGATCCAAAACAAGATTAGATAGTTTCCTGGCCAAAAAAGGCTATCTACCCTCATTCTACCAGCAAACCCTTTCTTTTAGTCAGGCAAGGACTCTCAGTTAGCCGTACTCTACTCAACAACCAACTTGGACCTCTTTATAAATTTTGCTCATATATCAAAACAAACTATAAGGATTATATCAAGCTATATAAGTTTCCCCACGACATAAACACTTTAAATAGAGCTTTTCACTTGTTGATTATCCTTAGGTAGAAAAAGCTCAATTTAGCTTGAAATTAAATGTACACATACCAATTAATTTGATCTAGTTCAAATTTAATATTTACCATTTCATCACTTGTTTAAAATTATTCAATTTTATATATAACATACATTTCACTTGATGCTCATACAAGATATTTGTCCTTGTCCTTGTCTTCATCGAAGCTTCTCCTACTAGCCTTTTTTATGACATAATGATATGTGTGAGAGGGTAGATCTAGTGCAATGGTTATTGATATTGTCATGTGAATTAATTAACATTTGCCCTAGACCACATATTTGTATTGAATTTTTTTATTAATGTATAAGAATATTTATCACGGAATTCAATCCGTTCGTCTGATTATTACTGTACTAACTTGAGATTATTGTAGAAACACATAAACATACAAGACAAAATATATAGATAGACACTTTAACTTGGCCTCCACCGGGAGTTGAACACCCTAATTTTCATGGTGACCATATAGACACTTCAACTCGACATAGGTGCGTCTCACGGACACCTTAACTTTGAAAATGCACATTTAGACACCTTTAAGGGAGTGCATTCTCAAAGTTGGGGTGTTTATGGGCCCAACTTGAACCAAGTTAAGGCTTCTAGATATGCATTTTCAAAATTGAGGTGTTTAGTTGCCAGTTGAGACTAAGTTTAGGTGTCTATCTATGTTACAACACAAATTCCACTAGTTTAGAATCTAATTACGTACCTTCCTTTGAGTTTTTGAAATTACCATCTGTGCCAGAATTTGGTTCCCAGATACATGTATTTGGTGTATCAAGATACACGTATCTCAAATATATGGAGTCAAAATTAGGTGTAATTTATTCTAAATACATTGTATCCAAATAGATTCACATGTATCTGACTCTTTTGCTCACCTCTCTCCCTATGTATCTACATGTCAGAATGTATCTAGTATCCCTAATACACGTATCTTATCGTGATTTACATGTATCTAGGATACACAAACTCTCTCACTCGCCTTCCTCCTATCGCTCGCCTCTCTCCCTCGCTCGCTCACCTTTCTCCTTATATATCTCTATTTCAGAGTGTATCTAGTAGCAAAAATACATGTATCTAATTTGAAATTTGATGTGAAATTATTAATTAGTAAGACCAATATATAATTATTTCAAACTATAAAGAGATTTAGTAAATACGGTAGAAATGCTTGTATAATTAGATAATTTTCCCATGTTTTATATCAACTTAATATCTTGAATCTGCGTCTAATTTGTGTAAAGTTGATTCTAATATGAACAAGGAAATTTCTAAAACAAAAACAAATTGGCAAGTGGTATGAGTCATCCACCAAATATTTGAACTCTACATTAATATTTGATTTGTACACTGGGCCTGTAATCCAAAATTCTTGTTGTGAAATTAGTGAGTAGTGGTCCAGTAATGGACCAAAATTCAAACCATAATTTGATCATGTGAAAATCTCATGGGCTGTCTCAAAGTACAATTACTGTTTTTTCAACAATTACAGCTTATCACTATGGAGTTTGCAAAATATCCCAAATATTAATTACAACTTGATTATACATTAACATTACTTTTTTTTTCTTTATACCAAGGTCAAATACACAGCTAAAGTATTATATTTTTGTCCTGACTACTAGGTGTTTGTGTTTCCTACATGAACTATCATCAACTTTTATTAAAACACACCTTGGCTAGTACATGATGGTGTGTGGTATACACTCTCTTTTTTGTTTAAAAATGGTGTCAAATGGCACTCTACACGGATAATTAAAGGAATTAATTGGATTTTAAAAAATAAAAATTAAGAGATAGTGATAACAAATACACCTGACATATCACCTTTTTGCGAGTTTTTCTACTTGAACTATCATGTGTTTGCGTTACCTATTTGAACTATCATCAGCTATTTATCTAAACAAACCTTGAATTAATGAGTAAACCGCTATGTGCACGAAAGTTTATGGACAAATTAAGTTGCCAATTGTATTCAAGCACGCGACTTATGACAATTATATTCAAACACTTGATCTAGTCAGCTTCTAAATGTGTTTTGATACATAGTTCGTGATAATTCAAGTGAGAATGCAGACACCTAATATATAGTTCAACTGTTCAAGTATGAAGCTGAAAAGAAATTATTCTTCAAAATATGCTTTTAACCATTTATTATATCACTAAAGTATTCATGCTAGTCATGCAAACAATGATTCCATACCATCAAGGAAATGCATTAAAAAGCATTGATATATCATCATTATAAATAAGTAGTACAGCTTAGTAATATTATATGTCGAAATAAAAAGTATTTTGACAATGACTTAGTAATTAGCATTGGATATATGAACTAATATCTAGGGATGGCATTAGGCGGGGCGGGTGTGGATCGGAGCGGGCTTAGGACTATGCGGGGCGGGTTGAAATAGATTTTTTCCAATTCTTAGCGGGGCGGGGCAGGTGCGGGTTTCCAATTATAGTTGAATGTTAAAGCTAAATAACAAAGTGAAAAAAAATAATAATAAGAAAACTTATGCGGGGCGGGTTTATGCGGGGCTGGTTAATGTGGGGCGGGTTGAAAAGGTAAATTAATCTATGTGGGGCGGTGCGGGGCGGATTAAAGTCTCTGCGGATTTATGCGGGTTTGCCCCCGCAACCGCCCTGCCCCGCTCCATTGTCATCCCTACTAATATCTAGTGAGATTTGAACATGCAAACGTTGGCTCATTCAAGGTGTCTGAAATTATTAGGCTATAATGGCTTGTTGTGTCAAGAGTATTTAGAATATGTTACTTAATCACTTCATGTATCATTTTACTTGTATATACGATATTTTTTTCCAATAAAAACTGTCCAATTAGACACTTGTAGCTCCTCCTCTAGGACTAACAAAAAGCATAACAGAGCCATGAAATCATACTTGTCAATGATATACTAGGGCATGGACTCAAAGGCAAAATGGAGTCGTATATGTTTGATGACATATTTGGGCATGGACTCATAGGCTTAATAAATTTGTACTTGCTGAAGATATATGTGAACATGGACTAGAAAAAATAACCAGATTATATATATATATATATATACACTCTCCCTTCGGAGCTACCCTAGCCTGAAAGCAGAAGAGGTAGCTTACTAACCTACTGAAGTAAGTATTTTCTTGTCCGAAAGCCTCAGGCGAAAAGACGACTTAAAAGTAACAAGGTTCTGAAAGAAAGGCAGGCCTTAAGGCAACTAAAGCTAGGAAGGTAGGTTAAAGTGACTAGTCTTTCTTATCCGAAACAAGCAAGACAACAAGGGAGGGTTTAGGCAACTCACTGGTTTCGAGATGGGCTTCCTTGCGGATGTGTCCACTTGTTTTCCTATTAAAGTGTGTATGTATATATATATACCGACTAGAAAAAATAACCAGCATCCAGCTATTTGTATAGATACCCCTAGAAGAATTAATTGAATGCATTATGTAATCAACCTGTTTATCATTCTTTATTTAGACCACAAGACTATCAAAATCTCAATAGGAAATGTAAAATTGGACAGGCAAGTAAATTTTACTTAAAGCATTGTTACTATTGAAGCATTTAACAAAGGAAGAAGTGCAGACATCCACATTACACATCCATCTATAGAGTCATGAAAAATAGCGAAATATTGTTATAGAGAAATATTCGATTTTAAAAGTGAAACATTGTTATAGCAAACATATAACATAACACAACATGAAACATCTGTCCTTCATAGGGCAATGCTGAAAGAGAGGATGACAGTTGCATTATGGTATCATCTGGCACAACGATCCCGAACTTTCAGCCTGTGCAAGAACACACACATATCAATACTTCATAACTATAAGATTATTAGTAACAAGCAAAAAGAAGAGATAAATTACAGTAATCCTAAAAGACCTACTAATTGTTCTGCATTTTCTATGCAATGTTCTTAACACAAAAACTATGGTAGCATCCTGGATACGTCTTTCCTATAAATTCTACCTACAACGAACTTGCCATCCTTATCATGTTTCCATCTATAAGTATCATCCTCTGAAGTGGTGCATTTGAAACCATCAATCATCTGCAATAGCTCCACAAATCTACCTATTTCCCAGTCATTAAGAAGATACAACAACAACCAGTGTAGTCAAAGGCGCGTTTAAGCCCTGAAGCGAGGCTCAAAACGTGTTGAGATCTTCGAGTCGCTTTATGTGCGCTTCAGTGTCGTCCTCAAGGTTCTAAGGCAAACTTTTCCTTGCCAATGAGCCTCTTCTGAAGAAGTGACACTAAATAATTGATATTTCACTGTCATATTAAGCTTTTGAAAACGCAGTGCACCCAGGTAAATAAGGAACAAGATGAATACAGAGGTTAAACGAGCATCCCACACCCAAAAGGTGCCCCACATAGGTTTCCCCCGAAACCCCCTTTCAATTTCTTTGGTCATATATTTGTAATTCATGTTTATAATTATTTGTCTTGAACTAAACATATATATTTGCATTTTTTCTCCCTTTGCGCCTTTTTTCATTAAATCCCACGTTTTGTTTGCACTTTGCGCTTAAAGCCCCAACGGACCTTAGAGCTTTTTTGCGTTTTTCGCCTTTGATAGCACTAACAACAACAACAACAACATACCCAATGAAATCCCAAAAGTAGGGTATGGGGATGGTAGAGTGTACACAGACCTTACCACTACCGCATGGAGGTAGAGAGGTTGTTTCCGAAAGAACCTCGAATCGAGTGCAGCTAGAGGGAACTAGTTGCTGGAGCAGGTGTACCATAATTGGAGAGGAAATTATACGGTTGAAAGATAGCAACACAAACTGTATGAAATTGGAGACTGAAAGAAAGTTCAGGCCATACTATCTTTTGGAATTCTTATCCAATCCCACACTATCTTTTTAATCTCTCCAGCATGAGAGAATTATAGCTCATACACTTGCTCCTCTGTTGTGTAGAAAGACATGTTCGCCGCGTAAAAAGTTATCAACCTTAACAACGTATTAAAACTTCCTGTTCAATCCATAAGTCCTTCCAAAATAGTATTTTGTTATCCGCACCCACCTCATAACATGAATTCTTTGCTAGTCCTTTTGTTGTCATAGAAAACAGAAGTACTTGTTTAAACATATTAGCGACAGGTTCCAATTCATTCGGAATTCTGCAGAAAAGTCTATATACTAGAGATAAATCCTTTACCTGAGCGAACAAAAGAGATTAGCCGCGATACTTTCCAAGATCGTAAAGCAGACATGTCTTCATCCCGAAATAAGTAGATGCGGACTTGAATTAGCAGTTGGACTGTGAACCATTGTCACTCATTAGGCCTCCCAATATAATGGATTTGAAGGAGTGAAAGCCACTTGCCTCTAAGGAGAGGGGGTGACTTTCTCCTATCTATAAGGACAGTTGGAGTTGACGGTCCTAGTTCTGTTAGAGTAAGAGCTCTTGCTGGAATGCCTTCAGTGCCTCGAGAACTTGCACACCAAGCCGAGCTGCCGAGGTAAGGAGCTCAAGGAATTCACTTAAAGCCGCAACCTTGTAGACTTAGAAGGTGCTTGGAAGGAAGGGATGAAGGCCAACATGCTGAAATGGAAGTACAAGGCTCCATCTAAAAGAATACTCGGAGCTGAGGAAAGGTGGCGGAAGAGACAGTCATGGACAGAATGGAGCCAAGCCCGGTCCGTGAAGGTCTCGTACAACCCATACGGGGAAACCTTTACTTGGGAGCAAAACGAAACCTGAAACACTAGCAAGCCTGGTCATGCATCCATGGTGCTGCATACGGACCTGAAAATCCACATACAGTCCGTATGCTATACAAGACATGCAGTCTATCCGGATTCTCATCCTCAGCACTGCATATGGACCGAGAATGTCACATGCTGTCTGTATACCATCGCAGGCAGAGTACTTTGCTCCATTTGCATTGTTCAGTTGCCACTTTGGGGCATATTTTCTATAGACCTCTTAGGTCTACTAAGAAGGGAGCTACGTCTGAGTTAAACTTAGAGATGAAAGTCTTCTTTCCTTTCTCTACAGTGAAATATATAAGACAAAGCTCATGAACTTATTATTCTAGGTCGGAACAAGTAGATAGGACCCCCTTCTTTACGTCCCTATGTTCCCTCGTGTGGCGACATGGGGGCTGAAAAATGAAAGAGAGGGATGGGGTTTTTCTCGCTTTTGGCATAGCGGGTCCCAGTGGGAGGCTCACATGACGGGCTATTAGCTCAGTGGTAGAGAGCGCCCCTGATAATTGTGTCGTTGTGCCTGGGTTGTGCATTTAGACCTAGACAATGTTGATGGGGGTAGCTTGCTTGCATTCCTCTTGAGGGTTGTTATTTAGTCATTATTGTCTATTAGTTCCGTACTAGTGTCTATCTTCTATCTTTTATTTCTTGTTCTTAGAACTTAGGGTTTCTTTCTATTTCTGCACAATCTGGTTCGTATCAAGCCGTAAGGCCAACGAGAGAGAGAGCAACAAATAGCATTTAATCAGAACTACCAGAAAACTAATAGTGAAAAGCAAAACAAGTAACCAATACCTTATCATCTCTGAGCAAAGCACGGGATTCAGAATGCTCCTTCTCAACAGAAATTTTTTCTCGGTACTAACGTGGAGATAATGAGACACTCTATCCTTCTCTTTCTTCAAGCACTCTTCCACCTGTGTTAGCAAAGCATCGATATCACAATTTACTCTGGCAACTTAAAGCAATAACCAAGTATTACACAGTTGTACCTTCAACATATAATCCGAATAAGAATCTTCCACAATCCAACTTGAAGCTTTCCGAGAATAATAAGCTGCAGTATCTCTAAGCATTGCATCTCCAAAGTCACTCACATAATACTCCATTTCCCCCCTTCCAATTTCAGCAAATATATCAAGAACATTCTTCAATAAAGCTCTATCAATCTGCTCACCCTCGCGTTCTTTTTCAATCTGACACGAGCAAACTCTTAAATCAGACCCTCATAACTAGCATATAGCATCACAAGACTCGGGAAAAATGAAAACTAAAAATAAGAGATATGATACTTGCCAACATAATAACAGCATTTATAGCTTTACTGCTCAACTCCTTATAAACCTATTGTCAACAAAAAAACAGAAATAAGTTAACCACACAACAATGATATGATGAATTCTTATCCAAAATTAGGATTGGCAAGAAACAAACCAAATTGTCGAAGCATGTCAGACCAACATCGTTCAGTGTAGGTAGCGATCTTCGGGAAATATGATACCGTGAAAGATAACGGAAGAATATAAAGAGCCACCTGAGCATACGTTTATAATTCTCCCATCTCTTCACAAGCTCCCTCAACATAAACTCAGCATCCTGCTTCTCTCTTAAAGCAGGCAGAACCTAATAAAGAATACAAACACAGATTGCAAAATTGAACAGCGATTAGCAAAGCAACTAGAATAAATTCAATAATATAGCCTGTATCCTTTTCAAATTAGATTGTGATAAGATATGTTGCTCAGACTCTCCAAAAATACTGTAGCATTCATGTCGAATCCTTCAAAAAGGCACTATTTTTGGAGGATCAGACATGCACCGAATGAATTTTTTTGAAGAGTCTGAACAACATAGTCCATAAGAGAGAAAGCTAATGCTTCTTACCGTAGAGTTGATGTATTCATCAAGTGCTTCCTTGTACTTATCATACAGCTGCGAAGCGTAACTGTAAGGAGGTCTCTGTGAACACATATTATATATAAGTCTACTCTTCAAATTAAGGAGAAGCTTCATCCTGAGGACGGATGTAACCTTTCGGCTCCAAGACTTTCAACACGGATTTTATATATATGTAAAAAGCTACTAAAAACTCGAATACGCTTCTGCTTCCTCCCACGACAAGAGTGCAGGTTTACCACGTTTTAAAGATTACCAATACAATACAGTGTGTACATGCCAAACAAATAATATTTCATTTATTAAGACAAACTTCAAGAACAACAAATGTTAAGGATACGTGTATAACATCATGCATTCGTCAACCCTGAATGGTTCTGTCTGTCCTTCCAGAACTCTCTTCACTTTTTCGATTGCCTCCTGTATAAAATGCCATCCTTCCTCAAACTCAATTATATTCTTCAGGTTCATTTCAATTATGGAAGCAGGCATTTTATCGCAATCTGAAAATGACAAATAAAAAACCACACATATAATCACACACAACACTACACCATATTACAAGCGCTAAAAGAGGAAAAAAGCAATTCCAATTCAACTTTCAAGAAAAATAGCATCGCATGTACGCAGGTGACAGCAAAAAGCAGCAACTTCCCAGCATCCAAGAGTGTCAATAAAGTGGATTGAGAACCGTGAGGTCGTTCAAATCTCAGGAAAGGCAAAAAACTAGGTGATTTCTTCCCCTCTGTCCAAGTCTTGTGGACAGAGTTACCCGTAGCACTCAATGCTGGTTGAACCCTTGGTGGACAGAGGTACCACATGATATTAATCGAGGTGCACATGAGTTGGTCCAAAAACCAACAAAACCAACAATATATCCAATATTATCCCACAAGTGAGGTCTGAGGAGGGTAGGATGTATCGAAACCTTACTCCTACCTTTGTGAGGTAGAGAAGGCTGTTTCCGATAGATTAAAAAATGTAATCAAAGCAGGATTGAAAGGATAATAACGGCATAGCAATGACTAGATACCCAAAGCAAAAGAAGCAACATGTTGTAGTGAAAATTGAAGAATAAGATATTATGTGACTATTAACTAAAATTACTAAATACAGAGAAGAGTAGATTGAGCCCCTGCCTCTCCAACATAAAAGTTTATGTGGGACGACACTCGGCTACCTACTACCTTCTACCCTAATCCTCGTCCTCCACACCTTGCTATCTAGGACCATGTCCACAATAAGCTGAAGATGTGTCATGTCTTGTCTAATCATCTCCCCCAGTTCTAGTCCACAATACCCTAAAACTCGTTAGTTGTTACAACCAACCTCTCAACCTCCTAACTGGTGCATCCGCGCACCTCCTCTTCACATGTGCAAACCATCTTAGTTGGCCTAAAACGTCATGATTATATATTAAAAAAAACTTCTCAATTAATAATCATCTGAACATACAGTGTCAATCAACTTTCAATGATAAAGAAGAAAAACATCATCAATGCACACTAGCTAAAGCAAAAAGAAGAAATCTTTTATTACAATTTTGATTTCCTCATGTACAAAATTTAAATATCATTGTTTTGCAAGTTTCACACCTAATATATCGGGTGTTCACAAAACCACCTTGAAATCATATAAAAATACATCCCGGATGAATAAGACATGCTATATGAACATCACGCTCCAAAAGTTCTTCCAATGAGATTCATGTGACTGTACACATGTAAACTATTTCGCAAGTTTCATACCTAATTTATTGAGTGTTCACAAAACCTCTGAATTACTATGAACTCATTGTGTCACGTTAACTCATTTTAAAGATTTTTTTTCATCTTCCACATCCCTCTCAGCAATTTATATGAAATATTTTCATACATTCAATCGATATCTTTTTTAAAGATGTATTTGTTGGAATTGGAAGAGGTTCATTGTTGTGTCCAGAAGCACGCACAAGTGAACGTGGTCACTCAAGTAGTACAATGACTCTTTCGAGCCAGATTATCGAACCCAAAGGACTTCAAATCAACAAATACTAACTTTATTGTAAGTAAAATAAATTTATTTATGCGACAGACGAGTTCATGAATTTGTTTATATCAACTAAGTTAAACAATTGCAAATATTAATTACTAACAATTAAATCGGTTACAAAAAAGGGGATTTCACAATTTGGGAAATATTTCAGGATTGTAGCATGCACCGATTTCAAACACAATAATAACTTATCCTAGCATTCGACATGTTAACCTCATTATTGATTCGCAAGGTTAAATTTACGATCATGGTCTCCCGACCTCTAATCCCTACCACCATTGACAACCTAACTACATCGATGAGCGGGGATAGGCATAAACCAATAGCGGAGCATTAAGCTATCATCTTGTAAATTAACCAAACGAGGCATATAGGTATAATCCTATCCTATATACGAAACACTCTAAGTTTTACCCTAGAATGAATACGTTTCTCACATTCCTTGGTCTATCCCTCTTTTCGTCTTCCGAGTTCAAGAGCGGACATGAGTTTATTTTAATGTTGATCAATCATCAAAATAGTTAAACAAGAATGCAAGAATAAATCATAAGAAAACCCATCTCATGCTAGAAATAAATACTATTATGTCATTAATCGCAGCTACAACCCTAGAATAAGGGAATTTAGCTACTCATAGAATAAATCATCATCAAATAATGTTCAAGGATCATGAAAGTGTTTACCAAAGTGAAAGAGTAGAAGAAAAACCCTAGAGATAGTCCGCAAAATCGCCCAAATCGTGTTCTCCCATTTTTCAAAAACTAAATAATGATAAAATAATACAGCTAGACTATTTATAGTCTGAAATAAAACACGTGATGCAAATCTGGAATAGTCTAAAATAAAACACGTGATGCAAATCTGGAGTCCAGGTCCGCGTCGATGCGGACCTGTCCCTCGCTGCACATTTCGAATAGCTTGAGCCAACTCCGCGACGCGCATTCCACTGTTTTGTGAAATTCGTTTTCCACATTCTGGCTTCAGCTCCGCGACGCAGAGGTGCTCCCTCGTAGTGTATTTTTCCAGCTTCTTGGCCATTTCTCCTTAGCAACTTCGACTTCTATTTTCCAACATCTTGGATGCTTTCATTTTTTAGCTCCTTTGCTTGCTTATCACCCTACGGACACCTAATCATCTTGGTTAGAGGAAACACAATAAATTGAAAGCTTAATTCGGAACTTCCTATGCGCTTACCCGAGAAAAGGATTGATCGCCGAGATCTTCAATCAATCGCGGAGATCTTTGATCTATCGTTGAGATCTTTGAAATTTTTTGGCTCTCCTCAAAGTAATTCAAAAATGGACTATTGTATGTTCAATTGAATTCAACTACAATTAGTTATAAGACTGTTTGTAAAATTACCCCTTATAGCATCTCAATATGAAATGTAAAACTGGGTAGACATCCGCATGTGTTATGCGTTAAACCCATTGCAGCCAAACGATATCTTTTGGCTGCTATAGCGAAATATTGTTATAGAGAACATAATTTAATAATCAGCTCCAAAGAATGGCCGTCATAGTGAAATGTTGATATACAGGACGATGGTTGTATTATGGTATCATCTGGCAGAACGAGCCCGAACTTACAGCCTGTGCAAGAACACACATATCAGCACTTCAATACTATAAAATTATAAAAAAATGAGATGTACCTTCAACATATAATCTGAATAAGAATCTTCCACGATCCAACTTGAAACTTTTCGAGTATCTCTAAGCATTGCATCTTCAAAGTCATTCACATTATACTCCATTTCCCCCCTTCCAATTCCAACAAATACATCAATAACGTTCTTTAATAAAGTTGTATCAATATGCTCTTCTGATATCAGCTAACTCTTAATCAGAACCTCATAACTACCAAATAGTATCACAAGACTTGGGGTCAATAAACTAGGTCAGGTATAAAACTCGCAAAATGATGATAAATTAAGATTTTTTAACCTATTCACCCTATACCAAAAAGACCTAAAATCACATGCACTCTATACCAAAAATTCCAATTCCAATTCAATTCAATTCAATGTTGAAGAATATTAAACCCTGGCAACAATAAGAGGCACAAGAATCAACAAACCAAAGCTTAAATCAGAAAAAAAAAAAATGGAATAGCAAATGGGATTCAACACAACTTTCTTTTGTAAAATTACCTTTTTTTTTACTCCGTTTGTCTAACAATAGTTGTCCACTGTATTATTTTGAGATTGCCAACAATACTTGTCTACTTTAATCAATGGATAATTTACACTTAATTCATAATTTACTCTTATCATTAATTATAGTCATTTCTCTATTATTTAAGACATTGTATTTATTATATTTAAAGGATGATATAGTAATAGTTACTTACGAAATGTGCAAAGTTCATAGTGAACAAGTATTGTTGGACAGAGAGTAGTAAGATAATATAATAATTAATCATTTTTATAGAATTAGAATCATCATCAGTTATTGCTCTAAAGAGATTGCAAAATATTTTGATATTTAATATACTATTTATAACAAAGAAAATTATATAAATGTATATATTTATTATTAGATAATTTATAATAAGGAAAAAGGAGGCGAAGTTGGTAGTTACGGTAGCAAAAATAACAGTTACTGAACGTTTGTTGTACATACTAACCAAGGCAATAGAGAGGGAAGGTTCGAAACTTAGATCAAGTGAAGTACATCAAAGACGAAGAAGGTAGAATATTGATGCAAAAGGCACTCATTAGACAAAGGTAACAGACATACTTTCATAAACTCTTGAACGAAGAGTCTCATACGACATTACATTCAGGAAATTATGGTGAGAGACGATATGAGACCATTTCTGGCCAAACAAATAGTGCTTTCGATGGTGTTTTGTTCTCAGAAATCTTCAGAACAATACCCCATGGCTACCTCTTTCATTACAAATATAAATTGGATAGCATACAAAACATTTACACCATTCAATATAACCAATATGCTTTGGTCCTAATTTCCCAAAAAAAAGTACAAAAAAATTGGTGCTATTCTTTGCCCCTACCAAAATTGGATAGGATACAAAGCTCAATTGCTTACACACTACACCTTTTGCAATGAACTATTACAAATATAAACAAAAGAAAATTATATTACATCAAGATATATTGGTAAAAAAAACTGAACTAGGAAAGATGAATGTACAAGAAATCGAGGATGGTACAATAATTTTCGCGCAAACATGAGAAAATCTTGGTGTTCCTAGGCCTCACTCGTGTAAAAATTGGAAGGCTGGATTCTCAAGAAGTTCGGTTGCAGGTTTTACATCTGCGAAATCCTTGACTTGAAGTGAATTTGAAACTTCTTCAATTGAGAATGGGATGCTGCAATTGAAAAGATGCACTTGTTAGAATTAGTTTCTTGAATCAACTCAGACATGTTAGCACATTTACTTTAGGTGGAACTTGTAGTACTTTTTGTTTTTGTTAAGTTTTTGTATAATATTGTTTTGTGAGTGACATGATCAGTGAAGATCCATGTAGCTGACTTCAACTTGTTTGGGATTAAAGTGTAGCAGTAGTTGTAATTGAATGCATTCAAACTTTTCTATTAGGAAAAGTTTGCAGTTAGCATTTGGTTAAGTGCGTGGAAGAAACAAGAGTTGCATAACCACATACTTCATGTCATTGTTCTGTATCCACCCATAAGTAAACGCGAATTTACAGAAAATGATGAGAGATCTTCCATAAGAAGGAAAATAGGGGAACAGAAATAAGCACATGGAGGAGTGAAAGAAAATAACAAACCCCCCTATAAGGGATGAAAGGTTAGGATTAAGGAGAATAGATTCCATTTCTCATTTTATATGGTGAAGTTTCATTATGGATGGAGTTCAAGAAAGAAAGACAGACTTCAGGCACATGCCAAAATTACCCTCACAACTTACGGTCTTAAAGATGTCACGACATTTCTATTTATAAAAACATGTAATAAGGAGTACGAGTGTTGTGCTTGCTCTGACTGATAAGCCCATAAACTAACCTAGGTAAATCCATTAACTCCATTAGATTTGTTCTTCTGACTAACCATGATGTCCTAAATAAGATAATTCAATTAATCCTTTCTTTCGGAAAAACTGTTCAATCCCTCTTCTCTGGAAAATCCGAAAGCTCTGCTTTGTGGCCTTTCATCATAAAGCAAGAGGACCGGAATGTTTTGAAGATCAAAGTTAGAAATTTCCTAATATAGAAACATGCCATTTTTTCAAACAGAGAATAAACAGAGTGTGTCATATAAAATAGAATAGAGAGAGTATAGCATGACTGGGACATCATTATGGAGATTTAAATATGATAGGCATGTAGATGGTTCTCAAATTACGTAATGTGCATACATATAGTAAGCGCATGGGAAGGGATTATAAGGAAAGAGGACTTCACAAGGTTCATTGGCTTCATGCCGGGAATTAGAGGTACAACTTTTGGTTGGATTTTTGGTGTGGGGATTCAATCTTAAAGTAGGTGTGTCCACGGGTGTAAGCTTTACAGATGATATTATTGCAACCATGGCTATCCTAATCACAAGAAGCACTTGAGGTTTATCATGGGAAATATGATCCAGAGTGTTATCAAGGGTGGAAGTGGATCCCAAAATACAGAGGATAGATATATATCAAGATGGCTGGGTACAAGTACATTCACGATAAGATCTTATTGAGATACAGGCAGAAGAGAGAATATGAAAGACAAAAATGCCGAAGAAAGTTATTTCCATCAAATCATGTGCCGCATGGAATGCAATTCTTACAGCAAACAGTTTAAGGAGGACAAATTGGATTGTATAAGCTGGTGTTCAATGTGCAAGGATCATATTCTTGTTTTATAGAGCGACTTCACAACCCTGGACAATGGAGTTATCCCGTAAATGGTGTTACGGGTGATGGCGAAGTATGGAGGGCTCCCATTATGATTCTCTGATAATTTTGAATGAAGGGAACTGGTGGATGTTTTAAGGCAATACAAAAGAACTATGTCTCTCAAAAAATGATGCCGTGCCCGTGTTGGATCCTCCAAGAATACACTACTTTTGGAGGATTTGACACGCACGTGGTGACATTTTTGAAGAGTCCGAGCACAATAGGAAAAGAATGAGGATTATGAGAAGTTCCTTTATGCTTCATTTATGCTTTTGTGTAATAATGAGCACACTTACAAAACCCACATTGTACATAAAGAAAGCTTCCAGGTTATATTTTCTAACGACACAAGAAAATTCCTTGTGCCAAATTTGGCAGAGGATGACATAACTTTTCTAAACATTGAATAGTTTCTCACCTTGGGTTATCATCTAACAAAAAAGAGTTGCTCTCGGCGTTGTTCGAGTCCTCTGTCATAAATACCCTCATGTTAGATATGACCTGTCAGGACAAAAGAAATTCCCTCAACATTCAACTATGACTGATATGAACATGCACAGGTAGGACTTCAATCGGAAAAATACCATCGGCCACGCATAACTTACATCTGGGGAGACACTTCGTGTATTGTATTTGTCATCCCAGTAAAGAGTGCAAACTCTGTAAAGTTGCTGGACACTGAGAACCTGTAAAACCAGAATTTCACATTTTAAGGAAGGTGATATGGTTTATGCTCGATGAAATGGAAACCAGAAAAGATAAATTGATAAACCAAGTTCTGTCCTGGACTGGTAGAGAAGAAAGTTTTGACAAAGAACTCTTCAGATCTAAATTGCAAAATGGTGAAGATCTTAAATTTTAATACTTCTACAAATGCATTTCATAACACTGGACTCAGAGCAAAGCTAATGTTGTTAGAGAAAATTGACTTACAGGACACAAATCATTAGTGATATCATCATACGAAATTCTGTACTTCTGATGTATAACCTGCAAAAGAGTAACAATTAACAGAAAACTCCATATCAATTGTGGATCGCACTGCATATGTATAGTTATAGACATAAGCAAGTTCTAAAGAAAAAAGGAAAAGCAACAATTATCTTGCAACAGCCAAGTCATAATAGCCATAATGCTTATATTGAAGCACAAGAAATTAGTAAGTAACCAAAAAAACTCGGGGAAACTTCAGCAGTTCCGCTTACTACTAATTCATTTCCAGACACGATGTCTCAGAACTTTTTTCTTACAGAATAAACCATATCTACTTGCTCAAACACTTTCATCTGAGATTAAAAGAAAACGTCCCAAAAATAAAAAATAAAAGGATAAAGGAAAAACAGATGTCACATTTAGATAGATTGACGGAACCAGAACAGCTTAGACTACCAGAATCAAATAATAGTGAGGCAACACGTTGAGGAAGTCAATATCCATGTAATATATGTTAAGAGATAAATGAATATGTGAAGGTTCTTAAAAATCTAGCATTTAATAACCTTGCAGCACGGATATGCAAATTGGCCCATGTCCTACTCTTTCATCATAGGTCAGCGTTGAAAACTTGGTTTGTGGTAAGTTATGTGGCTACTTCTAATCAATGATACTAGAAGAAAAAATATTAAAAGAAAGATTGAAATATATTAACATTACCAAGAATCCAACAACTTGTCGTATATGTTTGAGTTCATCCCAGGATGAGCCAGCATACTGCAAGCCAGGAATAAACGAAACAAAAAAAGGAATTAGATCCAAAAAAATTCATTTAGGTGATAACAGTGAACCATAAATTACCTCTTCCTTTGCTTGGGAGCACCACAGCTCTAGCTCAGCCAAGCCAGATTTAACATATTCTGCATTACTGAATGTACAACACTCCCGGCGAAGAAGAAAACTACGATTGCATAATTTAAATGAGATTAGAAAGCTTAAATTGACAAAGAACTAAAGACAACTTAGATAAGAAAACCCCGGTCACCTGTTAAAGAGCTGTACATTCATGTATGAAAAGGCTTGACTAAATATCTTCTGAACAAGAATCGGAAGCATCTGAGAATGGAAGGCAGAAAATATTAGCTTTCCTTATAACTAAAAAGATAGTGAAACAGGAAAAGGTCTGTGAGGCCTTACAAAGTTTTCTTTCAAAGTACAGAGGAGAGAATCAAGGCATTCAATTATTCCTCGCCAGTGATTTATTGAATAATCTTTGCCAAAGGATCGACCAGACTTTAGCACACTTCCTTTGGAGGTCCTTGGTGCCTGAATTTTCAACATATCATATATTATTATGCGAAAAACTGAAGGCTTTAATAGACAAAATAATGTTCACCTTGCTCCACAGTACAAAAAATTTAGAAGGAAAAGCAAAACACAGTGATAAATTGAAATATATCATAAGAAACAATTAAAAACAGGCGAAAAAAGATAGAAGTGAAGAAAATTTACAAAAAATTTGAAAAGCTATAAAACGATGTGCCCGTCAAGATTATCCCATCGAACAGTACAAGGGAAACATTTTAAACACATAATTACTCAAAACAAATTCACCAGTATAAGAGGAAAATCTTGTACTCTCCCCACTATTTTCATTTTAATATAACTTTCACAATTTTCAAAAAATTCAAATTTATTAAATTATTCAGAATTTTACACTTCTATGTGATGCTTTTTTCCTGTCAAAATGTATGTGGACTAAGGGGAAAAATTAGAATAAAATGGAAACAAATATCAATATCGGTGATACCAACTAGTGGGGATTAAGGTTTAGTCATGTTATTATGCTTATAAACTAAATCACAAAATTGAAGAACTATTTCTTCCTTCGATGAGTGCATTTATTTGACATCATGTAATAATTGTTAAATTACCAGGGTTCTGCTTAGAGGAGAATACTGACAATCATGCAAAAAAGTTAATCAAGAAATAAAATTAAGTTGAAAAGATTTGTAAATTTCTATTTGTGCAATATCATCTTAGAGCCATCCTGAAGTTTTAGAAGCACAAAGCAAGAAGAAACGTGAAGAAATGCAGGAAGGCCTTTTTTATTGAAGACGGTGGATTGCAGTTTGTAAAATCCAACATACCTGGATACATAAGGAAAGAAGTGACCCTAACTCCTTCTTCAAGTTATCACGAATAATTCCATACATTTTCTCAACATATGCTGTAAGCTGCTGTTTGAAAAGCAGAGCTGGGTATTTTGCTTGAACCTGGTGCACTACTCCAGCAAGATTGATGTCAGAAGAGGACGAGCGAAATCCCTGAAAACAAGAACAGCAAAATCAGTTAGTACATGCATGGGAGCAAAACTACTATAGCTACGATTTTCGTACTCTAAATCAGTTTTAAAGAAGAACTAACTCAACATGAAAAGTTCTCATACCATTGTCATTCTCCCAAACAGGGATGTTGCAGGCTGTGGTTTACGGGTAGGAGTCGCACCAACTGCATTGTCTGGCTTCAGGCTTTTTTGGATTAACAATAACAATGTCGAGGTATTTGACAGCCAGTATGTCATGTGGTCATCACTATCTTGATTCTGCAATTAGAAGACTTCTCATCATATTCTAGTTTGTATTAAGTCTACTGAAACAACCTCCAAATTTAAGAAATTAATCGCGTTTCTGTCTTCTTATCACCTTAGGAGTCATTTTTGAAGATTATAAGATTTCATCACAAAGCAGCAGAATGACACAGACAACAATCCTCATATATGCTTTAGTAACAAAGCAGGTTATAATGGTATTCACAGTTATTAACATAAGGAGCTGAAATTTTTGCAGTCTTAATTATTTTAATGTAGGCACCATAGTTGTGTCAAATCTCACTTCACCTTCATTCTTCTTATGGGGGCTACACTTGCAGCGAGATATACTTTGTTTTAGTTCTATTTATCCTAAACCCTCACTAAGTGATTCTCCATAATTCTAACTTCTGGTTGACTTTCTCGCTGTTTTTGCCAGTTGACACTCCATCCTTAGCAATAAGCATGCACCATAGAATTATCCATCACCAAGTAAGTAACAGGCTCAAGGTAGATCCTTGGTGTAAACCCATTTTTACAGAATCCTCCTCTATCACCAACTATTTAGACCGTGATGCTCCTTTGTACATATCCTTCATATAGTTGGTATAAATTTCTTGCTTCTTGAGCACCCACTAAATGATTTTTCTTGACATGTTATCATATGATTTTCCATCACACCAATGAAATATCAATCACATCAAAAAGTGTATCGAACTGCTATAAATAACTAAAACTAATCCAAATGTTTTGGTGCAAATAATATGATAATGAGATTATAACACTGATAAATTTTTTTTCTTCAGAATAAGTTATAACTCTGCTAGCCTTATTGATGAATATCATAGTGACTCCCCCAACAATAATTTATATAAATGCTATGCGACAATCAAAGGAGGAAGCAGGTCGATTATTTGATTTTTTATCAAATGCTGACAGCAGGTAGTTGAGTGAAATCAGGAATAGCTAATGAAATTCTGTTGAAGCTTTGAGCTATTTTCCATCTTAGTTTCAAATTTCAATATAACTGGGTAAACACATTTTACTGCATTGTTTCAAAGTCAATAGTTGCAATTCTCCATTTAGTTACCTCAATGGCAGAACCAATCATCTGCACTAAACGATCAAACACGCTAGTTTTTTCTGCTTCAAAAGATTTCCAGTGAAGAAGACATTTGTAGATGGTAAAAGCTGCAACAGGCTTGCTTTGACTGAATCCAACATCCTTCATCACACAGTCAATAAGTGCACCAATGTCTTCCTGCAGCATGGTTCACCAAGATATCAGTTTATAAAATGTTTCTCCGCCAAACATTAAGAAATTTGACACAAAAGGTTCGCCAGGGAAGTACATACACGTTGTCGGTCAATGGGAGGTTTCCTTGACTTGCTATTAGGGGTTTCAACTTTTTTAGCAGGTGTTGAACCTGGTGGATCCTGCAAAAGTCAATCATCTCATAAGCATAGAGCATAAATAGGAATTTGACAACTACCGAACATTAGTGTGGAAAAATCAACCCATTTTTTAGTAATCCACTCAACCCGCCCTAGTTCAAACGTGTTGAAGTATGATACTTTTTTATTTGACCCAAGGATCGCATACAGAATGACCCATCGAACTATTGAGTCAAAATGGATCAAAATAGTGTAACTCAACGGGTCAAAATGCAACACAAACCCGAGCATACGAAATCAAGTTTGGAGATTGGGAATTAACAATTAAGTAAATTTAGAAGACTTAAGCTAATAAATATACAAGATTTTACATACTTTTTCTGAAAAGCCAAAATAAAAAGGAGAAAAGGTTGGGTCATGTTGGGCTGGATGGATTATGACCCATTATTTGACGCAATTTGGTTTTCTTGCACTTGAGCTAAGGAACTTCCACAAACAGCCTCTCTACCTACACGAGGTAGGGGTAAGGTCTGTGTACACTCTACCCTCCCCGGACCCCATTTGTGGGATTTCACAGGGTATGCTGTTGTTGTTGTATTTGACCCAACCAAACTATTATGTTGGTTGGATCATGCTCCATTTATAGATTTGACCCACCCAAGTTTGACCAAACCTGCCTACTTGTCACCTGTACTTCACATGATGTTGCAGGATGACAAGAAAAGAGTATCTTACATTGGTTCTAGTTTCTTCATTGAGGTGGTAGCCATTTTCTTCTATCTGCACCTACATAATAGTGTCAATGTGATAGGCAGAATTTGTCAAAGGGAAAGAGGGAAGGAAAAGAAACTAAAGAATAATTGAATTTTAAAGGCAAATACCTTGGAAGCCAGACTAGGTGAACGATCTGCAACCTGCTTGGCAGGGGCTAACAAGGATTGCTGAAGAATCTGATTCTCAGATTCCAAATCAAAATTCCTTTCCTGGAACCTATAACCAGAAAATGCAATGAGGAGTAGAAATGAATTACATTGAGTTATATCACGAGCCAGTCTGTATATAAAATTGCCATAAGATTATCCATTCAAGCTACTTATGAGTTATGACATAAGCTCATTAAACCTTTGCATAGTAGTCTTCAACTGAACAATTATAGACTCTGCATCCAGCACCTGCCTGAACCTCTCCTCACTAAGTTTGCTTGTCTCTTCGTACTTTTTTTCTGTCTCATCGATCTTCTGTTCTAGAGAGCTTACCAAAGACTGAAATAAAAAAGGAGCATCAAGAGCTGAATGCAAGTAGCTCCCGTGAATACAAGAAAGTCGTTTACACTTAAAACTCCCTTGTTTCAACAAACCTACCTTTAGTTTCTCATTTTCAACACTAAGTTTGTTCATCATTTCATGATCAACAACAGGAACTTCCTGCATAATAGGAACTTCCTCTGCCGCCCTTTTTGCAGTTTCACGTTCTTTTACAAACATTTCTTTTGTTTCCTTGAACTGAAGTTGAACTTCTTGCAAAGCTGATTGCAGTTTTGCATTTTCTTGTGTTTTTGCTTCTTCCATGTCAGCCTACAAAAACATTTACATTGTTTAAACTGGAAGGCAGACACTTAAAAACATACAGTGGTACAGACAGAATTAGCTTATTCTTGTACCATTTTCTTATATTCCTATTCCACTTTGGCAGAAGCAAATACTTCTAGTCAACTAGGCCCATCAATAAATTATGGTCCATTTTGCTTCATGCTACCAGTTCGACTAAATAGGGAGTGTATATGTGATTCCAATCTCACAAAGGTCGTGTTGACAATGATGTGACTTGTGAGACACAACCAGAAAAAAATCACCATATTCCTAAATCAGCAGTGGTTTTGTTTGTGTTTCCTTCGTCAAATTTGATTATAGAATTGCATGTATGATGTACCCATTCCTGCTCTGACGCTTTTCTTTGGAAAACATGACTCTAGTTAAAAAGTTTGTTTTTTCCGTCCACAGCTTAACAGATCAACATGGACTCATATGACTATTTACAGTATTAGATTCACGCTCAAACACTTAAAAGCTTTCACCAAGTCAATCATACAGCATTATTTCAAGATTGAGTTCCTCTAGGGCATTGTGCGTTCTAGATGATTGAATCCTTTATGGATTAAAAATAGGGCACAGAAGTATCTTAAGATAAAGAATTTACTCTCATGCGTTTCTCCAGCTGTAGTCTCCAAGTTAATTCTTCAACTTGCTTCTCTAATTTATTCTTTGCAGCTTGAAGCGCACCAGTCTCCCTTGCAGCCTATGCAGAAATAAGTTAGAATGGAACTCCAAACAAAAATGGAACTGTTTGAGAACAAACAATAGATATTCAATCAAAAGTATAGTAATAAAGAAAGGGTGACTTTTGCAAGCAGGCCAACTATCACGTTGTTTGTTTAAACTGAGCATGGTGAATGAAATGCATAAACTTGACTTTCTAACCTTTAGTATCGATAAATTTAAAACTGGGGATTTCCATAGAAGATATTAACTATTGAATGTAACATGAGCTGGCACTGAAATGTGAGATAAATCAAATCTGGATGAATATACAAAATACCATTGAAATTCATCTGTCTTGCACAACAATTCATGGATATAAAAAACAAAGTCGACTTGGCCGTAGGGGAACTTGACAAAATGCAACTCTAGCAGCATGGCATTATGACTTGTGTACTCAGAGACTCTAACTGGCTGCAAAAAATGAGTCCCTAATTTTTACTAAGAGACACATTTCCAGTTGTGTACTATAGCTTGCAAGTTCTTGAAGGCAGTTACTTAAATGCTTATTAGAAGTTAATGCTGATCCCCTTTCAAAGTATTCACTCCAAGTACGAACGGCCTAAAGCATGAAAGAGAATTTAGAGGTCTAAATTTGATGTAAGCATGAGCAGTGAGAAGCATAACTGCAGTTAGTTTCTACAGGATTTAAGCATACAGTAATATAATACATTTCCGAGAAATTTGAACTGTGTATCAACTCAGAATACAGATGCTAACAGAGGCTGTAGCCGCTAAGAACCTCTGGATCAATAAAGAGGATAAAGAGGAGATGAAGAATGAGATATCACCATCTTAAGTTTCCGTAGTTCCCCACGAGCGACTCTAGCTCTCCAAGCACATTGAGTGGTAATCGCAGCTTTCTTGAGTTTCTTGTATTTCAACCGGGCCAAGAATGCACGAGAATGACTCTGTACATATAGCATGAGGACCATAATAAAGTGTGAATCACAGCTTCCGAGGCATTAAGTAAATAAACAGGTAGAGCAATAGCAGCAAGGATAACTATTCCAAATAGTCTGTTGATCTTAAATTAGAAAAATTTCTCAAGATTTCAAAGAATTATTCTTCCATAACAAAAAGTTTACCTGAATGATAATGGCAGCTTTTGTCTGCCTCCTGAATCGTACTTCATTGCGTGCAGCCATCCCACGCATTCCTGTCTGAATTGAAATGGCAGCAGAGCACAATTCTTTGTAACCCTTCCTAGCAAGATGCATGCGCATGTCTGTCTGGATCTTCAGACAAGCTGCTTCTCTCCGCAAGCTCCCATATACACGCCGAGCAAGTTCTCCTGTAACAATGAGAAATGAAAACATTAATAGATTTTAATCTACGAGCCCAAAAGCCAAGCGTATAGCAAATGAAATACCTCTGCACATCGATTGTATCCTTATTGACAACTGACGTAACAATGTAAAATTTCTTCGAGCCATGTGAGAACGAACTTTCCTCTGAATGATGCTCGCCGATCTCCCTAACACCTCTGTCCTGCGACTGTCTAGCTCTGCCATCTGCCCAGCCCTTAGAAACACTTTTGTTTTACCAATCTGCAAAGGCAAAATGGACAAATGATTGGCTTTCCTGAAGCTTCATCCAAGACATCTCACAAACGAAATCCAGAGGGATTCTGATTATTTATTTATTTTGCCTTTTTAGATCATTGAAGAATGAAATATTCTACATTTGACCTAAGTAAAAAGACAAGGGAAGTAATAAATATGTTCCAGACATTAAGGATGATGCTTGTGGAATTTAAAGCCAACATCTTCTGCATATGATTATAAAATAAGAACCAAAAGAACTCTAGGAAGAAGATGAAGAAAATACTATACTTATGAAAGGGATACACACTATCATGATCAGTAAAGACACAAAACTAGAAAATTTCAAAAACTAAAACAATTCACAGTGCATCCATGAAATTACAAGAAAAAACAAGAAAGATGAGCAAATAATACAACTGGACAATCTAACCAATAATACCTAGAATATAGAAATGCTAAGAAGGAAAGGAAGTACACGTAGCAATGAGAGGAGGCCACCAGAAAGGCAAAAGAATTTACAGATTTATTATTCACCAAATATCTGACCTGCCAAAAGCCCGATAGGATTCAGGTGTGCAACAAATGCAAAATGGAACCACTGAAATTCTTTAAACATTCTACTGAATGAAGAATGTGCTAAAATAAGCTAGATAAATATCAGTTAAAAGAGATAAAAACAGACTTTCTGTCAAGTGAGGTTATCATCTGAAATTGGTAAGAGACTCCAAAATTACAGAAATGAACTGGATAAGTTTGAATTGTTTCATGTTTAAACTATAACTTCTAATGAAGTAATGTATTACCTGATATCCTTGAAGGCCGACTTCCTCTAAAAGGCGTGTGCATGCAGTGACCTCGTCCGTACTGTCATGAGTTAGTCAGAAAAAATCACAACACATTGACAATCTGATCAAATAGTACAAGGTAAATAGGTACCTCCCATCTAAATCTTCAGGCGAAAGGATGCCAAAACGATCTAAAAATTCATAAAAGGGTCTCCGAGTAGGATATCCAGCACAGCTTATTCTTATTGCTTCCATCACTCCCTATAGAAGAAAAAAACAGTGAGCAAACTTTCCATTCATATATATGCCACCAATTTGAAAAAAATTCAACACATTTCCTTACCCCACAGCACAGCTGTTGCAGAACATTGTGATTCTCGAAGATAGAGGGCTTTAGCAGATTATTTGGCTTCACACATCGAATATAATGGGGTTCAGTTGCATTCAGAGTTTCAAGCAAAGACTGAAGTTGTTGCTGCAAAGTATATAAAAGAACATGCGATGATTCAATATATCTCTGTGTAATTGCATAGATGAAAAGAGGAGCAAAATACGTTAGAAAACAGAAGCAACATACCTTGAAGCTAGAACCAATAGAAGAGAACTTTGACTGTTTTGAGGATTCTTCCACTGATTTTGGAAACAAACTAGATGCAAAAGAACACTTTGAAGCTCTTAGGAGTGCCTGATGTTCAGCAACAACGTAGTCTTTGTTTTTATCCAGAAACAATTCTGTTTGATATGTGACCTGTAAGAAAAGAAAATGTAAAATTATCCACGGCTTCAAAATAAAGTTGAAGATCTAAGCTCAAAATTTGTTACAGTAGATGAAAAGACTTACATCACCAGCATAATGGCAAATAGTGAAGTCAGAACGAGCCAACTTGGGCTTGCTGAATCGTTTATGGTTTTGGAAAGTCTGATAGAGCTTCTGTGCAAACGTTTCATGAGTTGATCTTGGAAACATACTGCAAAAACAAAATAACAGTAGTCTGAATATCCTAAGCCCTAAGAAATGACTATAAATAGGGTGAACAGAAGGGATGTTTGGACCATCTAAACAATGAGAATGAAGAATAACAAAAGCTACTAAAAAATAGTTTCTTCATTCAAAATCAGCTTACCAAGCTTCATCAAGGAGTGCTATAATACCTCCTGGTTTCTGAGCAAGAGAAAGAACTGTTAAACTATGTTACTGGAGAAACAAACGAGAAAATTAAATCTTGGTCCATCAATAAAAAATTATGTAAATTAGAGAATGAAATCAACATCATCACAGAAGGGAGGTTTATATGGAATATCTGTAGCAGATATCTTTGCCGGAAACAAGATTTTTAGTCACTTAGCTCCCTCGAGTTGAGCCAACTTACAGAAAAAGCGTGATTTCAGCCTTCAATACTAAAATAAAGTTTCTGGAGTTTTCTTGCTGAAATTGCGACATTTTTGCATATCTCAGCCTTCGTAACCTCTCTTTTATATATTTTCTTCTTTGATTGCTAAGGCTAGCAGAAATTTGATCCCGCACTGAGACAAAATCAGATTTTAGTCCAGAAAGTGTAACGACTAAAAACATCTTCTGGTGGTGCTCCAACAATTCAACACTTCAGTAGCGGGCACAACTCATTAAATTCTTCCATTACCGCCTGAACCTGTCCAAGATAAGTAAACATATCCGAACCGTGCTTTTTAAGGTAGATAAACCGAGAAATCATCTTATAAAAGCAGGATATGTCATTTGTGTATAGCCCACGAGCCTTTTTTCAAACTGAGAAGCAAGCTTGGAATGGGGAACAACGACATCAACTTTGAATCAATAGATTTCCACAACAGACTACACAATTAAGCATCAATCTTCTTCTATTTGCCCCCTATCATCTTCAGTAATATCCTTAGCTTGTTTGAACAAGTGATCCTGAACACCTTGTCCTTTGCACCATAGCTAAACAGAGAAAATCAAGATAAGTAGTTCGCACTATCTATCAAGGCTTTTGTGGTGATACCATGGTTTGGGTT
Source organism: Solanum piurae (assembly GCA_029582685.1). Classification (NCBI taxonomy): domain Eukaryota; kingdom Viridiplantae; phylum Streptophyta; class Magnoliopsida; order Solanales; family Solanaceae; genus Solanum; species Solanum piurae. The sequence goes on from JAJOOO010010561.1 coordinate 38,125, forward strand.
GCTGGAAACCATAGATTTAGTACCAAAAACATCGGATCCGAGAAACATAAGGGGTCAAAGCAAAAAATAGTGTTATTAGTGTCCAAAAAATAGAGTGAATTCTGGCCCGAGACTTAATGTTGTCACTGGAATCTGAAAAAATTAGTCACTATAACAGGAAAACGTAGATCTGATCACCGGAAAATGGTCGGAATCAGGAAAATTTATATGAACAACCTCGGAATGAAGACGCAAGACCACTGGAAAATACTGCCAGAAACTCAACATCCGCCGGCGCATGAGGCGCGTAGCTACGGAGATCTGAAGTTGCAGGTGGCCCGTGAGAGCGCATGAGGGACCCAACTGCAGCGGAAGTTCTTGCGTGGGGTCGCATGAGGGTTCCGATCCTATAGGTGGTACTGGTATATGCACCATACCCCTAGAGAATAAAGAACCTTGGACCTGCAGTGTATTTTTCAGAAAATATGTCTTCTTTTCTCTCAAAAAATTATTTTATTGCTTGTATCTCACAGTCCACCACATTTGGTCCTTGGGTCATGGACTCAGCCACTCAGGTAGTTCTGACCACATTGCTAGTAACAAATCTTTATTGTCTGATATTACTTATTTTCAATCCCTTCCCACTATTACGTTAGCTAATGGTTCTCAAGCCATGGCAACCAGAGCTAGTCAATCCAATCCCTTAGCTTCCTTGACTCTAATAATTTTCTTTTTGTCCCTGGTTGTCCTTTTAGCTTTCTGTCGATCCGTCATTTGGCTAGAACATTATATTGTTTCATCTCATTCTTTTATAACTTCTTTGTTAAAAAGACCTCGGTACGGGAAAAATGATTGGCAAAAGGTGTGAGTCAGATGGACTTTACTGTCTCAATTCTCCCAGCTCCACTACAGTTTATTCGGTCTGCGACTCTCCAGATTTAATCCATATACAATTGGAACACCCTAGTTTATCGAAACTTCAAAAGATGGTACCTTCCTCTGCTATTCAAAATCGGTTACACACTCTGTTTCCTCAATCAACTTGGTTTCTCTTGCACCACGTGCCTTTGGGAGCATATGATTTGTCCATATTCTCGCTCCAAGTAAAGACAAATTGGCTCCTTGTGCTCTTAAATGTGTTTCTCGGCTATTCGAGGGTACAAAAGGTATATGGAAGCATCTCACCTGACCCAGCGATTACCTTATGTCTTATGTTTGCTGATGTTACTTTCTTTAAAGGTCAGCCCTACATTACATCCTCTTCTGCTGAACATCTAGGCATTTCTGAGGTTCTAATACCAGTTTCATCTTTGAGATCTTGCCATAGTCTATCCTTTCACTTCACCTTCTACAACTACATCTTCCTCAGCTCCAACTCCACCTCTATAGACTTATCATCATCGTCCGCGCTCCTCATCTAGACCAAATGATTCACACCCGCCACCAGTTGTTCCTCCTGTGAACTTGTCTACACATAGTTCTTTCATTGCCACTGGAAAAAGTTCACTCTACTCATAATCCTCACTCATCTATACTTGGTTGAGATATCATGGTTTTACACCGGCCCATTTTGCATCACAATCATTTGTTTCTACTCCTAAGACTGCAGGTGAAGCTCTTTCTCATCTAGGCTAGCAACAAGCTATGATCAAAGAGATGTCTGGTTTACAGTCTAGTGGCACTTGAGAGCTCGTTCATTTACCTCCAGGCAAGTCTATAGTTGGTTGTCGTCGGGTTTATATGGTGAAGGTTGCTCCCGATGGATAGATTAATCGCCTAAAGTTTCACCTAGTAGTCAAGGGTTACACATACATTTTTGTTCTTGACTATTGTGATACCTTTTCTCTTGTCGCTGAGATTGCTTCAGTCAGTCTCTTCTAATCTACGGTTGTTGTTTGGCATTGGCCTCTCTACCATTGGATATTTCTTCATACAGATCTCGAAGATGGAGTATATATGGAGCAACCACCTGGTGTTGTTGCTTTAAGGTAGTCTAGTAACATGATGTGCAGGCTATGACGAGCACTTTAAGACCTGAAGCAGTCTTCTCGAGCATGGGTCGGGAAGTTTAGCATGGTTATTCAGGAATCTGGCATGGTACGAAACGAAGCCGATCATTTTGTGTTTTATCGTCACTTTGGTCTAGGTTTGTGCATGTACTTGGTGGTTACGTTGATGACATAGTCACCACGGGTAATGATGACGAGGGAATTACCAAACTGAACCATCACCTTTTTCAGCAGTTTATCTTGGTCAATTGAGGTACTTCTTAGGCATAGAGGTTGCTCAATCCAAATCAAGAAATATCATCTCACAGAAGAAGTATGCACTTGATATTTCTGGAGAGACAAGAATGACAGATTGCACGCCTATTGATACTCCAATGGATCCAAATGTTAAGCTCCTACCAGGCCGGGGAGAACCTCTTAGTGATCCTGGAAGATTCAGGAGGTTGGTAGGAAAGTTGAATTATCTCACTGTGACTCAACCTGAATTGCCTTTACAGTTAATGTTGTAAGTCAGTTCTTAGATTCTCCAAGGTGACAGTCACGCGAATGCAGTTATTCACATTCTTCAATGCTTAAAATCTGCTCAAGGGAAAGGACTACTTTATGAAGGCTAAGGACATGAGAAAATTGTTAGATATTCAGATGTAGATGGGCAGTCACCCTATAACAGGCGATCCACTTCTAGATACCAAGTTATAGTTGGTGAAACTAAAAATTTTTCGAAAAGTAAGAAACAATATGTGGTTGCTAGATCTAGCGCAGAAAAAAACATCAGGCTATGGCAGTGGCGATATGTGAACTCATATGAATCAAGCAACTAATGAAGAAGTTGAAATTTGGAGAGATTAAAGAAATGGAACTTGTGTGTAATAATGAAGTTGCACTTCACATTGCATCGAATCCAGTATTTCACGAGAGGACTAAACACATAGAGATTGATTGTCATTTTGTCAAAGGGAAGGTACTCAGAGGAGACATAATCACAGGGTTTGTGCGGATAAATGATCATCTTGCAAACATATTCATCAAGTCCCTAGATGGTTCCACAACAAAATATATATGTAGCAAGCTTGGTACATATAATTTGTATACGCCAGCTTGAGGGAGAGTATTAGAATCCTTGTGAATATTCTAGAATATACGTAAATATAGTAGGTAGCTTAATTTACTCCTATTGTGATTAAGCATTGATTTGTATTGATTTCCTTTCCTTTTTAGGACATGTAAACATAGTTATTTAAACCTCAATAACTTGAGGAAATAATAAAGTTGAGTTTGCTCTCAACACTCTCTTCTTTCTCACAACGGAAAACACATCTCCTCTAAGTGAATTTCATCTTAACTTTTTTTTTTGGAACCCCAGGATAACCCACAGCCGCTACAACCTCTGCCACAGCCTCTGCCCTTCGGGTGAGCACTTTGTGAGCACTGGGTAAACCTCCCACTGTGTAATAGCCTGCAAACCACACAGGGGATGTAAACCGCACTAGGCAAGCCCTATGCGACAGGCTCGACTCAGAAGGCATTGAGGGGAGATCGATCCCGGGTCATCCGTGTGGATAACCACCCTCCAAACCAACTGAGCCATCCCGAAGGACTCATCTTAACTTTATCAGCTGCAGCTTCCAACATTTTTTGGTTAAATAGAGCTGCAACATTCAACTTATATCCAAGATCAACCATATATAACTGACAATATAGTTCCTAAGAAGACAACATATTCTTAAGGAAACAACCTGATGTATGTAAATGGAAGGGATTTTACAAAGGGAAATGGAGGAGAGTAAGAAAAGGGATTGACTGAACATGCTGCACCAAAGTGCACAAGGAGAGAGTAAGAAAAGGGATTGACTGGACATGCTGCATCAAAGTGCACAAGGAACAGCTTTCTTTTAACTGGGTGAAAAAAACTGAAACTATATAATGTGAAGTCATTTACAAGTAAGCAAATGTAAGAAATAAAAAGCAAATCTAAGCACAAACCTTTTCTATTAGTTCCAGAATATCTTTATTATCAATGAACTCAATGTAGCTCCAGTCAATTTCTTCTCTTGTATACTCTTCTTGTTCCATTTTGAAAACATGCTGACAGACCACATGCAGGTATGATCGAGATGAGTACAGTAGTAATGATAGTTCAACAAACACAAAGATGAGAAAATAACCGGAACCTGATTGAAGTGCTGCTGCAGTTTCTCATTGGTCAAATTGATACAGAATTGTTCAAAGCTACAGAAATAAAGAGCATCAGAAGTATGATTCATAGCTGCAGAAATAAATAGCATCAGAAATATTAAACAATCTACAAAGCCGGGTCCATGACTAGTAGGCTTTCAGAATAAAAAACTGATACTGCAGTTTAAGGAAAGAGTACAAAATTAGAAAGATCACAGAAGAAGATTTTTCACTCAACAAGAAGTTCAATACCGGCTTCCCATTTAAGATTATATGGGCAATTTCATCCCATTGATGGCGGTCTAAGGGTTGCAAGCCCATCTAATTCAATTACAAAAAAATCAAAATCTAGGTGACAATATTTTATAAATTTGACACTTCTCTTTAGGAGACAACCAAATAAAGAGGCAATAAGATGCATCGAACTGCTCATAACTCATGTATTAGGCACCAGAAAGCAAAGACAAGATCATAGTAAATAAAGGGTTGTGAATTGGCAAAATTAATGATGCTTATGGCAATTGTGCTATGAGTCCTCTGTCAAGTGAGTTAAAGATAAAGAGAAGTCACTAATAACTGAAAGATATAAAATAATCGACTGCTTGCTCATATGCTAAGGCTATTTTATATAGTTCATTCGAGAAGAACACATCTCATACAATCCAAACAAAAAGGCATACCAGTCAAGCACCTGTTAGTCTTGAAACTCTCAAATCCATATATATCCAGCACACCAATCAAAGATTTCGAATTTGGATCTTGACCAATTGAATTATTAATCTTATCTACCAGCCTGAAATTGAAATTGAAGAGCATACGTAAAAAATCGAAGTCATTATTGCTTAACAAATTTTGCAACGGAGTAGTAAATGCTTCAGGTACATCGCAGATAAGTGATGGTCTGATTCACTGACTGCCCAGTAAAGTTAAAGCTCACCAATCAAACAATTTTGAGTATACTATTTTTGCCAAAGTATCTCTACTGATAGCTGCTGCTTCTGGATCCAGCCATTTGGTGATGGTTTCACCACGTGTTACAATAACACGTTTGCAAAGTGAATCCTCAAGAGCCTTCATGTCACACCTAGGAAATATTAGAAGTTCAAAAGTGCTGCACTTTTTCTGTTTGAGAAAACCTCCCGGCTAGTAATAGAATAGAAATAACTTCAATGAGCCAATTTCATCACTTACATGAACAGATCAGCTGCAGTTCTCAGATGAAACCAAGATTTTTCATCTTTGGGAGCTGAGGAGTCCATCTCCTTCCCCTTTGTAAATTCAATGTTTCCAAGATGGAGAATTGCAGCCACTACTCGAAATATTGCATCCTGGGGAATTGCAAGAGAGTGTGAAATAACCATTTACTAAAATTCTACCCTTGAATATATTTTCCTGTCTCTGCAATTTTTCAAATATACCTGCTCTTCCGAACTTATTCCTACAACATCCATTGCCCTTCTAGTAGCTAGGTATTCTTTTGAATCATCAACCCCATCTAGCTGATAGCAATTTGATTGATTTAGATAATGAAATGACTGAGGGTTATCCAACTTGTACCTTTGAATATCCTGAGAGTGGAGAACAGAATCAGACTGGCAAAATTTCCAAGTCTCATTACTAAATTTTAATCAAGATTAGTAAAAATGCAAAGTAGTATGTTGTCTGTAGTTTCTTTTTGGTGTACTTATGAGGTCCCAATCTATATAGAGAATTGGATCTCTTTTGTCGAGAACCATATTTTGGTGTAGGTTCTCTTCTTTTGGTATATGGCTTGTACAGGGAATTTCCACAATTGTCAATAAAATTATTTTACTTAATCAAACAAAAAAAAAACTCAAATTAGCAGGCTGGGAATGAGAACGCCCCAGGGGAATCTTTGTAGCTCAGTTGGTTGGCTACTTCAACTCCCACCTTGTTGGTGAGGGTTCGATTCCCCACATTGTAATCCCCTTCCCCTTCCCCTGCCCTAAACTTTTTTTAAGAAAAAAGGGGGGGAGGGAATGAGAACGCTCCTACCTAAGAGTTCATCCACCTCCTTAGCAGGAGTACTGGTTGTTACAAAATGCTGCCTCGCCAATTTATTGAATTAAATCTGAGGCTTCTCACACACCTATTCTAACGAATTTTCAGGAGCAAGGTGCATATCCCAATGAGCTGAGAAAAACTAAAGGACAGTATTCCAGCAAGAGTCATGTATTCTCCTGTTAGGAGCAACATGGCTTTAAGATAGAATAAAGTTTCCTGGTAGTGTTTGGATACGTTTTGTTCATTTTGGGATTCTCACAGCATAAAGTGCAGTGCAATCATTGGCTTATGAGGGTTCTACCATCAGAACGTGCATTTCCACCATCAGAATTTCGCCAGTTGCACAAAATAGGAGCAGAAAGAATAACTGGCAGATTCAACCAGACTTGTCTTGCAAATAACACAGATGACGGGTTCTCTGTCGTAGAGCAACAAAATCAATGAGATTGTCTGTCAAGTCAATGACGAGATGGCCTTAGTGAACCCCCTCAACCTCCATTTTATAGTGACAGATTCATATAATCAAGGGATGAGTCAATGAGAAACATGTCTCGCATTGAATGATCTTTTATATTCTTCTATCAAGTGTATGGAATGAAGCATTTAGGTGTACAAGGTAGAGAGTGTTGCCTAAAGATTTTTCTGATTACAACACTTACCTTCAAGTTCACTTGCAAAAAATAGATATGGTCTCAACAACGATAAAATCCACTTCTAACTGTATTAAGTTTTATTAGATAGCATGATTTTTTTCACTTTGAGAAACCATGTGCGTAGAAATGAATTTCTAATGGAAAAACAAAGAAAAAACATCATGGTTTCAGAATGCCCATCTTCTGCAAAAGCAATTCTTATTGAAGTAAATATTGGTGCATTACCTTTGGTGGTGCAGCACAAATCATGTAGAAACAGTGATAATTTCTCTCTGGATCAGAAACTTGGCAAACACGAGATCTTTCCAGTAAATATGTTCTGATAGCGGCTCCTGAAATCCTTCCTCTCTGGTCAAACTGGATCTCCACAAACTTGCCAAATCGACTGCGATCTCGGTGTAAGATATATTAACAACCATGTGTGATAATACAAGATGCTCTAAAAAAGTAGGCTAATTTTATCTGTCTAACCTTGAGTTATTGTTTCTGACAGTCTTTGCATTACCAAATGCTTCCAGAACAGGATTTGACTGCAAAATGCACAATTGTATCTAAAAGTTAAGCCTGAAACCTAGAATCCAATTGTGCAAGACAACCAACTGTCAGAGTTCCAAATCTTTTTTGCAAAAACTTATGGTAAAAGATCTACCACATCTTACCTCCAGGACTTGCTGCTCAACTGTTCTACCCTCAGCTTCAGCTCTGCCTCCCATGTAAGCAAGATAGCGCATTAGCTGCTTCGTGCTTTCTGTTTTACCAGCCCCACTCTCCCCGCTAACCAATATTGATTGACTTACTCCTTCATTGATCATAAGTCTGCATAGAAAGGGGATATTTTCTTACTGAAAATGCAAAATAAAGGGCTTGATCCATAAATATGGGGCAGTGCACACCTGTATGCTGCATCTGCAACAGCAAAAGGATGAGGGCTCAGCTCTCCAAATGCGGCACCTTTATATTGGGCCATCATATGGCTATCATATAAGTGAGGTAATCTTCTAAAAGGGTTGACCGCTATTAGTATATTCCCCGTATATGTCTGAAACAACCATCTACAAGGTTAGTTCAGTAAACATTAACTTAGCCAAACACTACAAGGAAAACGAAAAGATAACAACGAAATGACACCAAAAAACTCACATATATTTCATTAATATCATATCTAGTCTTTAAATTGTGCAGAACTCCTGGTTCGTGCAAATAAGCAAGCTTTGTCATATCATCAACACCACTAGGTGGAGCTTCAGCATCTTTAGGGTAGAGGTTACAAGACTTAACAACCACCTGAAAATTAACAAGAAACAAGAGGAACGAGACTCAGTCAATCCGCCAAATCTGCTTAGTTGATAACTTCCCAAGATATGGTGGGAACAATACAAGTCCTTGTCTAATTTTGAGCATTACTAAACATAAGAAGCAAGCTATCATTTACTACTTTAGTGCAATCTGATGCTATAAGCGACGTTGTAACGTACCGTCTTCCCAGAAGTACAAGAAACCTTGATGTCTGCGCCATTGACCTCTAAAACTTCCCCATCTATCCAGGCTACATCAGGATCTTGCACCCAAACAAGTGATCCCGCCCCTAAGCTAACTGAAGCAGCCTGCAAATACAACAATGTAATATTCTTCAGTAAGTATATGCAATGTCATCCATAATAGATACTTTCTAATCCTTTAATCTGGCCTTAGGCATAAGCAAAATGGTTAAGAATTCAATTTGATGCTGACAGACAGCTAAAAACAATAATGCATATAGATATCAACAGCTAAAGCAATGAGAATAAAACGAAGTCTTCTAAGCAATAGAGATAACGCTACATGACACTGAACTTATTGAAGAAATAAAATATGCAGAAAGTTGCCAGCTCATTAAACTAGACTGCAATATAAAATGTGGAATTTGTTAATCCCTTTATCCTGCCTGAGAGTGTGTTACAGTCTGCTCACCATTAAGAGCGGCAAACCACTAACAACTAGTAGCAAAATGCATTAGACTTCTCTGTAAAAGGTTGTTCACAACACTAGTTTAAGGAGTACAAGAGCTTCAGAAGGTATTAGCCGAGAATAATGCAAAAGAATCTAGTACTCCATCTGTCCCAATTTATATGACTCTCTACATAGCAGATAGTACATGATTAGGGTAGAAGGTTAGTAGGTAGTGGTGTGTTCTCGAGTTGTCTGTCCAAACTAGTTGTCCTAGTATTGCTCCTGTAGTTTCTTATCCTTCAATTAATGTTACTATCTGCTATTTCTTGTACTTTGACTATCGTATTATTTTGGTGTAGTATGGTTCCGTTACTATTCGTTGTGTGTGTTACTATGTGCTGTTGCTTGAACTTTTGTTACTTTCTTTTGTGGACTGCTTTGGACTGTTTTTCCTTGAGCTGATGGTCTATCGGAAACAACCTCTCTACCTCTGAGATAGGGGTAAGGTTTGCCTATACTCTACCTTCCCCCTCCCCAGACCCCACTTTGTGGGGGAACACAGGGTACGTTTTTTGTTGAATCTGTTTTGGGACGTTGTGAAGTGTTTCACACCATTCCATTGTTATGATCTTTTCATATCAAACTAACATTACAGAGTATTCTAATTTTTTCTTTTACCATTAATAGTATAACATATAAGTCAAATTTAACATCTTAATCTCTATACAAGTGGAAAACCATCACATAGAATTGGATAGACAGAGTAATTAAAGCAAAACTCAAAATAGTTCATTTAACTTCATTAAACCAAAGCTCAAATCTTGAAACAGTAACTTAGCAAAAGAACATATATTAACAAGCCTTAATCAGTTACTAAAGCAAATAAGACCAGAATATGTTCAAAAATTTGAAGAAAAAATATTCCATTGCACAGTTCACAACACAATGTGAAATAAACTCTAAATAAACTCAAGAACAAGATGATAATTGAATACCATCAGATACAACGTGAAAATGAAATACGCACTAAATATTTAAGATATGAAAATCAACCAATGTTGTGTATATCAATTAGTTTGTGTTACTTTCCTTTTTGGTCTGTTTCAAAAAGAATGTCTTTCTCCTTTTTTTTGGTAACTCCTTAATTCAACTTTCCACGTGACATGATTAAAACCATAAGATTCAACCCTCTTCTTTAGTTTTTTGAACTCCGTGCCAAATCAAAACCAAACAAACAAGATGACAATCAAATACCATTTTCTAAATAACTCCTATCAGATAGATTCTTAAAGCAGCTTCTTAATCAACCCATTACAGAACAAATAACCAATCAATTTCCATAAAAAATTTAACCCCATTTCTGTTTCAACTTCAACTTTACTCTTAAAACAATGTGAAATATGAAATACACACTAAACGAAACTCAACAAGACACCATTTTTAACATATGAGGATCAACCAAATGCTTTATACCAATAACTAAAAACAAAAACAAGAAAACAAGATGATAATCAAATACCATTTTCTAAATGACTCCAATCAGATAGATTCTTGAAGCAGATAAGCACAAATAACCAATCAATTTCCATCACAAATTCAACACCATTTCTGTTTCAACTTCAACTTTACTCTTAAAACAATGTGAAATATGAAACTCAACAAGACACCATTTTTAACATATGAAGATCAACCACATGCTGTATACCAATAACTAAAAACAAAAACAAGAATACAAGATGATAATCAAATACCATTTTACTCCAATCAGCTTCTGATCAACCCAATACAGATTTCTTTCAAGAATTCAACCCAATTTCTGTACAATTTCAATTTTACATCAACTTTGTTCTAAAAAAAAGATTTTAAAAATATATTTTTGAACTTCCCTTTAATGGGGTTTTGTTTCTGAAAAAATTGGGGGAAAAAAGAAGAGTTCTAAGGTTTAAGAGCCAAAAAAAATGGAGGCTTTACGGTTTTCTTTGTCTTTTCTTGCTCTTTTCTTTTTCTTGGTCCAAGTTCATAATTAATTAGTACTAATATATTTTTAATGTGCAAATTGTAATTAAAGAGTTGTAATTGAAGTATTTAAACACCAAGTCAATGGAAAAATAATAATAAATGGAATACCAAGTCTACCATGATAGTTCATGTATCTTCTCTTTTCTCAACCTAGTCGGATTATAATTAAGGTCGCGATAAAATTTTACGAATTAATCACTTTAAAATTAATTATAAACGTGCTATTTTGAAGTTTTAAAAGCTTCAGTTATATCCATCTGAAGTTTGATTTGTCAAGTTTTAAAATTTTCATTATAAAAATTTAAGTATGTTTCGTGTGAAAATAACATTTTTTAGTTGTGTTGATGCTAACAAATTCTTATGGTATGCTTTAGTTGATCGTCATTCTAGTGGTGATTAATATTTTGAAAATAATAGTAAATTACTATACTTTTAAACTTGATAATAAAAATAAAATAGAATTACTATTTTCTTCTAAAAATTTAAAATATGTTGTGAAATTTAAGCATCTTGTATACATATGAATAAGTGGGAGAAGGAAGATTTTTGTTTGAAGGTTGTGAATTCGATTATAGATCACATAATTTAAGAAAACCTAATATAACTTAAATAAATAGGTTAAAATGAACTATTGAATATAATTTTTATGTGATTAAACTTATTTGGCTCCAAAAAGAATTATAGTTTTGAATATTTGAAAATTTCTTATCAATGTTGTAACTTTTTTGTTTCTTTTAAAAATTTTGAACATCACTTTGTAAATAACTTTTTAATAAATATTGTGAGATTCTTTCATGAATAATAAGGATTAAAAATGTATAGTAACAAGCTAATAAAACAAGGGTCAATTTGTAGCAAGCACTTCTATGAGCAAGATCAATAGGTCAACAAACATTTTTTTTTAAAGTTGTGCGTATGTGAAATTGTTTTATTTATACGAAGATCAGACACCGAATAAAAAAAAATGATATTTATGTTAGCAAGGGAACAACATTTTTGTTCAAAATGGCGCTAAGGATTTTTATTTTTGGTTTTTAATTGGTATCTAATATTTATATCGGGAGTTGCTAAATTTGAATTTGCGCATTTTAGAAAATGCTACCAACAATAAAAAAAAGTCATTTCCATGAATTTGAATTCAAAATCTCTAATTAAGGGTAGAGACTTTCGAAATTTGATGTGACTTTCTTAATAATTTAATTTAATATATTTTTTGTAGGTCTCATTAAAATCTAACAATTAGATATTGTTATAACTTTGGCGGCGATTAAAAATAAATGCTCATTTTAATCAAACAATTAGAGAATTTTTTTTAACCTCTTGCTGATGTAACACGAACTTTTTTGTAACCAAAATAGAAACTTTTCAGAGAGAAATTTGTTAAGGATGTACTCCCTCCGTCCTATTTTATATATCATCCTTTTTTATAAATAGCTGGACCACAATACTTGTCATTTTATAAAATTTATGCATAAATTATCATATTTTGCCTATTATACCCTTGATAGAATAGTTAATTAATCCTGTCATTTATTAATAAAGTCGACTTAAGAAAACAATAAATAAAGCAAGTGTAAAGTAAAAAGGTGTCGTATAAATGGGACGGAGGGAGTATCTTTTTTTCCCCTTTTATTCGGTGTTCGATATTTGTATTAGAATTCAACTAATTTGAATTCTAGTTGGAAAGGAGCCATTTGTGAACAACACTCCCTATCAAAGATTTTCTTATAGGGATAGTTTCAGATATATATAATAAAATAATTAGTTTATAACTAATATAGTCATGTTTTAGTTTACATAAAAAAAAATATCAAAAGTCATAGAAAGTATACACTAACTATATACTATGATACACTAAAAAACTAAATATAGCTTACTTATACATGATCTATACACTATGATACACTGACTATACACTATGATACACTCAAAAAACCGAATATAGGCTATAGCTTACATATACATGATTTATATACTAACTATACATTATGATACACCCAAAAAGTTGTATAACTTAACTATACATGAAGTATACACTAACTATTCAATCCCAACCAACACAAAACCACCTCTAAGCAGTCCTAAATTTTAGATATAAAATCCTCTCAAAGTTTCGATACTTTTGATATATACTTCACTTAAAACTATTCACATTATAGTTCATTGAATTTTAAAGAAAAAAGAAACACAACGAAAAAGACAAATAAGGAGGAGGAGGATTGCCGAAGAAAGCAGGACGAAAAAGAAAAAAGATGGTATGTCGGTCTTTTTGATAAATAATATGATTGAACGGTTATTTTCTTAATTAATTTATTTAAATTAGACTAAATAGATAATAAGTAAAATTTATGAGCTAATATTTTATATAATTATTCCTTTTTATATCGAAAACTTAAAATATATAGTTCTGATTAAGAAAGAAAAAAAACACATTCACTATATCACATCCAAATTGGATTTACACTTTCAGTTACACAACAAACTCAAAAAAAGGTAGTACATGCATTTTTGGTTCCAAGTTTGGTATTGCAGTTATTTTACTTTATTTAGTTCACTTTAATAGTAATCTTATTCAGATTTTTTTTAGTTATTATTTCCTCTATTTCAATTTATATGATTCACTTTTTTTTTTCTTCAATCTAAATATAATGATATATTTATATATATTTAATATTTTCTAATTTGATTTCTCTTTTTACTTATTATTTTTGACAAATTAAAGAAGGACAATATTTTTTTTCTATTATATTCTCAATTTATTAATATTGAGTTAATGTCTTTGAAAAATATAGACTACGTACTGAGTAAATATGCTTGAGACTCTATTAATCAATAAGAGTAAAATGGTAAGTTCACTATACTAATCATTGCTATCTTAATATGTGTTAAAATTTGACAAGTAAATAGGGGGACGGAGGAAGTAATAGTTTAATTTTAAAATGTAATTTTATCTATGATTTAGTTTAGATCATAAATTTTTAAAAATTTGTATTTCTTTTTAAATTTTATGTCAAATCAAACTAACTCACATAAATTGAGAAGTACTCCCTTCATCCCATATTAGTTGATCACTTTCCTTTTTACACGCATATTAAGAAATCATAAATAAGAGGATAGTTTTATCAATTCATCCCTTAAAAACTTCTTTGGAACTTTACAAACAAGTGTGAACATTTTAAAAAGGAATTATTTGCAACGATAATATGAAAAAAAAATCAATTAATACTTTCTTAATTTAGTTAGGTGATCAATTACTCCTTCCGTTCAATTTTACTTGTCACATTTTGACCTGACACAACCACTATGAAAATAATTATTAATATAAGTATTTTACCAAACTATCCTTATTAAATGATGTCTTGAAGAAGATTTGGAAAATAAGTATTTGATGTTGAGAGTAAAATATGAAAAAAAAAATTGTTGTCTTTTCTTGATATGTCAAAAGTGAAGAGTTTTATTTTAAGAATAAGTGACAAGTAAAAGTGAGCGGAGTGAGTAATATGCGACAACTATTTTAGTATAGTGATCAACTAATATGGGACAAAAAAAGTATGTAAAATTAATTTTTATGAGGATTAATAATGTGATAAATTTAATTTTAAAATAAATATAATTAATAAATTAATTTAATTTTGACCAATAACCAATCTATGACTGATAAAAAGTATGAAACAATAAACATTCCACATGAGGAATTTATTAAGCTCACAGACAAAGAATTTGCACTTCCTAGTAGTTGGTTCCAACCACAATATTTATGGTTCTGTACATAAAAATCATCATTGCTGACTCAAAAGTTTTCATAATAAAAATATGATAGAGTTGACCAGTCAAAGGTGCATTTAAAGTTTTTTTAATAAAAGAAGATATTTTTATACTACTAAAATGTAGTTGAGTTTGAAAATGACATCCATTTGACTAATTGCTATATCTTTGACTATAACCTTTCAATTTCCGTTACATTTTACTTGATTCATATTAACTAAATGAGATAAGAAAAGTATCAATAACATTATAAAATGATTTATTTTCAACTGAACTTAATATTTTGATACGAAAATAACAAAGATTAAATTTTAAATACATAATTTTAAAAGTGCAACATATAGTTGAATGTAAAAAAACTTAAAATATTGAATCCGCTTGATCTACTAATTAACACTTCATTGAACAAGAACTTACTAACATATTATATCAAAGTTACATGTTCGATACTAAAAATCTTAAAAGATTGAGCTGATCAACTTGAGTCTGTCTGATCTACTAATCAACACTTCATATAAAAATAATTTATCATATTTCATACTAAAAATCTTAAAGACTGAATTATCAAAATTTAAATACTGGATCAATTTTTACTAAACACCACTTGATATAGAAAGAATTCTACTAACATATGAAGGAAACATATATATCACTATATATATCAAGAAAATTGATTACAATCAACATGAGATGATTGAGATGTTTATCATAAACAAGAAAATTAACTAAGTTTTTAATGAGGATTAAGAACAATTAATTAAGATGAATCAAACTTATAGTGTTTATCAACAGCAATTGAAACATCCCAAGTGCAACTTAATCCTTTTGGAATAATAACAAGATCTCCAGCTCCAAATTCAACTATTTCATCATTTGAATTCTTTGTTGAAACTTTCACTTTACCTCTCAATAAATAACATGTCTCTTGTGCATCAAATTTTAATTGGTATTTTCCTGGAGAACAACCCCATCTGAAGAAAAAAAAAATTACATCAAAAAAATGTTTATATTTATTAGTAACATGTATAATAAAATACAACAACATATTATGTGTTGTTAAATTTCTCATGAATCGATTAATTTTACGTTGACTGTCGGTCTATTATGATCTTATTCTTTCATTTGAACTAGTTAGGAATAGGTCATTCGATATGAAGATTCATCATAAATTGACTAGTTTTATGCTGGTTAATTAGGAATTGATAATTTGAGCAAGCTTACACAAGAGGAGAACATACACATATTATGTATATGTGAAGAAAATCATAAATTGACTAGTTTACGCGTGACAGAAAAAAAGACTTTTGAAGTAATAAGAGTATTTATCTTTTATATACATAGTATAATTTTTTTCAACCCTCCTCTTTTATCTGAGTTGGAGCTAATACCTTGAGCAAGTTCACACAAACAAAGAACGCATATACAGTTTGATACACAAAGTATTTCACGTTAGTAAGGTTAAAAAAAGATCACACCCTACAAATACATGATGATGAAGAGAGAAAAAAAAATAACAAGAAATGAAAATTATATGATTGTGTATACTTACTTAGGCCAAGATTTGATGCCCAATTCATTGAGTTGAGATTGTGAAGGATTCTTTTGAACAATTATCCCAAGATTTGATGATGAAGAAGAAGAAGCCATGAAAGAGAAGAAAAAAGAATTAAAAGAGATATTTATTTATATATATGCACTCAACTTCTTCACCCTTTGTTTTTTCTTGATAATAATTGCAACCTTTTTATATACTATAAAGTTATTTATTAGGGGGACAGAAGAATCTTTTTTTTTTTTTTACCAAAGAAAAAAGAAGAAAAAAAAAGTATATGATATATCCTTTTAAAGACAAATAGGTTTGTATACTTTTAATTTCAACATATCCTTTGACCTATCACTTCTAAACTATGTCTTGTTCATAAAATAATTTGGATCTATTTTATAAAAACTTTTTATCATTAAAATAATAATGATAATAATAATGATAACAACATATATTTTTACAAGTGAAAACATAAAAAAATGAGGTATGTATACAAACAAGATAAACAGAGAGATTGTTTTCAAAAGTCTCTCGACTTAAACAAATTAAAACACATAAGACTAAATTATTATTATTATTAATATAACATACACAATATAATTTCATAAGTTGAATTTGAGCTGATAATATACACATATTATATCTCTACCTCGTAAAAATAGATAATTTATTTTCAAAATCTCTTCGCTCAAGTAAAGTATTATTATTTTTAAATGTTAAAGTAGTTAGTTGTTGTGGTACAACTTGTACGAGTTGTTTAAAGATTATTCAATCACGTTTTTAATTTTTTTTTTAATAATAATGTATTTTTCGATACTAGCATACTCAAATTATGATTTTCATTCTAATGTAGTAATCACTTCTATCACATTTTATTATGTGGTTAGAGTCCAATAATTACCATAATCTTTCTGATTTGAATTCGTCAGGTTTATTTCACGTGTCTTTTCTTATTAATAAATTAATTATTTTTTTATATTAATGAAAAAAATCTTTTTAAATGTGTATAATGATAATTTTATTTACTTTCAACAAATATGACAAAACAATATATTATTTACACGATCGGTATATATTAAATTATTATTATTATAGATGACCTTTCCCCTGATGTTTTACTCAAGATTGCAATATTTTAAAAATGGTGAATTTTGGCAGATCATAAATATAAAAAGGATATCAAAATTAAATAATTGATAGAGTAAATTTTTTGGATAGGAATCTCCAGTCAAAGTGTTGACCAAAAAATTTAATCTTTGACCGACAGAGAAAAGTGGGAAGACTGTTTGACCAAGGAAAAAGCATTATCCTTTTTTCTATTTTTGTTCTCTTTCAATTAATATTAATATTAATTTTGCTATCAATAATAATGATTATTTGCAACAAATTTTAAAATAATAAAAAATAAATTAAAATCACCAAAAAATATGAAGAAACATAATTTTATTCATCAAGATTGTGAGTACAAATTTGTTGATCCTTTGATTCTACTCTCCTAAGATTTTTCATGATTTGAGGGTCGTTAGTGGCGTATTTTTCGAACTAGGATGAGTTGGATGATCTCTTTATGAATATTTCATGTATTTGCGGAATTTTCAAGATTTCGATCTCTTTATGAAATTTTCGAGATGCTTTTTCAAGAGAATATAGTACTCCCTCTGTCCCTAATTACTTGTCCACGTTTCAATTTTTAGTTATCCCTAATTACTTGTCCACTTTGACAAATCAAGAAAGGACAATTTTTTAAACCTATTATACCCTCAATTAATTACTTTGAAAAATGTAGAACTTCTTGAAAACCTTTTTTTAATTCATCCACTTCATAATTAATAGGGGTAAAATGGTAAACTCATTGTGTCAATTATTGTGTTCTTAATAGGAGTGTGAAGTGTCCATACAAAAGTGGACAAGTAATTAGGAACAGAGGGAGTTATGTAGGCATGAACTAGATTTTAAGGTTGAGTAAACTTCAAGAATTCTAATTGGAATTGAACACACCTTGTAGAGTTCCAGATTCCACAAAATTTTAACGTCTACAATATTTTTTAACACACCCCCATTGACTATCTAATAATGCGTAATGTACGAGCTTTATTTTGTTATGAACAAATGTTTTCAACACAAATAAATTAGAACCTGTTTGGATTAACTTATTTTAGGTGTTTTTAAACCAAAATAATTTTAAAGCAATTTTAGAGTGTTCAGATAAAAAAAAAGTGCTTGCTTATAAGCCAAAAGAATAAAAATACGCCAAAAGCCAGAAGATTGAATTTCTAACTTACAACTTTTAATATTTACAAAAGTGTAATAAGCCGGCAAATTAGTTTGAGTGTGACGTCGACTTTTCAAAATAAATTAGAAATGTATTTGATGTCTTTTCTCTTTTAATAACACCGCTAATAATATGATAAGATAGTAAATGTTTTATTTTCTACTATTTAGTGAAATTATAATTAGTCACGATAAAAACAATATCGAATATCAAATGATTATAATTGAAAAATATCTTGTCTTAGTAGATAAGGAAAGAAAAAGATATCACGTGCAAATAAATGTGCATACTAAAGTCTGTCAAAGTGTCCTGTAATTCCTTTGTTTGCATGAATGTGGTAGTTGGAACAGGTCCACCTAAACATCACCTCCTTTGTTTGCATGGTTCAGAGGTAAAATCAAACCCAACTCGCCCAACTCGTTTAAGTTTGAGCGGATTATTGATCAATTCATTAAAAGTTTGATTGATATATAATCTGAATTAATTCATGAAATATCTTGTCAAAATATTATTATTATTATTTTTCAATTTGATATGTTATATATAGTCATAATAAAGAAAAATAATAATTTTATGAGGTACTAAAATATTTTCCTCCCTTAACTTGTGCATTTTCGCCGTCCACCCTTTTTCAATACCATTTCGCTCGTCAACATTTCTGTCCGCCTTTTTTCATCGAATATAGGGGTGAGCTAATTTTCTCGCTAAATCTCTTTTCTTACGGTCAAGTGGCAGAACACCGTGAAGGTTAGATAAGACATGTGATAAGCAAGCAGAGTAGTCAAGCCAAAAAAAAGCGATTTTCGTTCGATCACATAATCAATCGTAAAAGACCAAGAAAAACAATTAAGCTTAGTAAAAATTGAGTCGGATTGTGTCTTGACCCGTTACATAACCCAAATAAATTTGGGTTGGGTCTTAACCCATAATAACCTACCTAAATTTGACCCAATCCGCTCAATTGTCACCCCTATTTAGGAGGTAATTTATTATAATTTTACAAACATGGGTTGTGGTGGAGTGTTGAGACTGTTTTACCTTAACCAAATGTCTCAGGTTCGAGTCCTAGGTATGGATGAAATCATGTTGGGAGAGCCACCCTTAAATAAGTCCTATAGTGCGCAATTCGAATTCAGTTAGAGCTTCAAAACAAGCTCTGGACACCAAATGGAAAAACAAAAAAAATATTATAATTTTTGAGAAATGTGTTGGGAGTTGATGAACAAGAAGAAGTGTTTACAGTTTATGATTGACCACATGATTCTGTCCACATGAAATTACCCCCTTCATCAAACTAACATTCTATCTTCGTCCCGTGATAGCTTCACCCAAGCAATGATATTAACAAAGTTACAGTTCACCAGACAAAATTGGAATTTCAATTTTGGTTTGATACCTCGAAATCTATTTTTGTCTAGAAGAAAGTAATGCGGCTTCTAGTAGTCCGGTTTTTTTAATCATTATATGGAGAGCAGAGTTACAAGACAGATTACAGGGAAAGGAAAAGAAAATTACTGCTACACAGATTGCAACAGCAAATCCAGAGAAGTATTTGGAAACATGTAGATTACTTATCTTCTTCTTCAGCATCCGGCTCCGCAAAGAGTGTCTCAGGTTGTGTATCAGCATATGCTGGAGCAATGAATTTTGGATCTTTTGCAGCTGCATCAGCATGCTTCAAGATTGCTTCTCTAGGATCCTCCTCCATCCAAGTCTCCTTTATCAAGCCACCTTGCTGCAAAAACATGCAAAGAGTTAGGTCAATTCACCCAGCATTAATATGTCAAGAAGAAAAGATGAAATGGGGGTGAGGAGTAACAACTGAAATAAAGTAGACTCTGTAGTTTTGTTTTATTTGGGAAGAGAGGAGAAATTCAAGATCAATAAATTCTATAGCAACTAGCAATATAAAGGAAGGCCACAAGAAGAAATTTTTCCTTCTACATAGCAAGACAGGGCGAGAGACAAAATTCTCAAAAAGCATCCATCTACACTTGCTCAAGTAAAAACAACAATTTTACTGAAGCACAAACTTAAATATAAATGAATGGTCTACGACTACACGTGCACAAACCATCTTTCTGACTACACATGATGTGAATAGCATACATGCAGATAATTTCCTACATGCCACCAGGTGCTATTGCCTATTATTTCCTTGATACAACGGTTGCATTTTTCAAGATCATGGGGTTCTCTTTCCCTCTCTCACTTTTGGGGGATAAAGTTCATGAGGTTCTCAGGGTTTAAGGGAAGAGCATGGTAGTTGAGTTGTCAGTTGTCACAAAATACACTAGCAAATGAGGCTGAAGTAAATTGCTGATGTGGTCGTACCTAAAATCCAAATAAGAAGCAATACAACTTAAGGAACACTCTCTGATAATAGTGAGTTGAAGGTAGTGGTTGATTATACATCTCCGATGAGGGATACAGTTACTGACATAGGGATAATAGGTCTCAAAACACGAGAGGTAGCATTCACTGTCAACAGTCATGGAGGCATGCTATGAAGAAATAAAAACAATCAGCTCTGTTACTCCACCTTTTCTCTTACCAAAACTAAAGGTCTAGAGTATATAGAAAGGAAAATAAAACAAAGAACAAAGAAAAGATCAGATTTTCTGCAACCACAGATGCTGGTTCTTTTCGCTTCATTTCAAACAAATTATAAATGATACAAAACATTGTTAATAAGGATATTACCTTAAGAAGGTATTGCGTTAACAAGCTTCCCTTGGTTGAACCAACTCTACCACCAAAACCTGGCCCTGTCATTGGCAGCTCAGGTTTATGCGACTTCAGCGGATCCTTCAGTTCTTTCTCTCGCTGACGCTTGCGACTAGGTTGATCTCTAAATAAGGGTAATGCATGTGGATTATGAATAACTGGTTCTGCCTGGAAATCATCCACAGACTTTTTCCTGGGTGCACGAGCAACACAAACCAGTGCTCCTCTTTCACTCAGTGTTGGATCATATAAAATGTGTGTTCCACCTTCATGTTTATCCCCAACTGTTGCAAAGATCTGAGATAGAAGGGAAAACTTTTAGACCAAAATCTCAACCTTTATGCATGCTAAGATGAGAAATAAAAACAGAGAGGAGAAGTTAGTGCACAGGAAACGAGCTTCTAAAACTACATATACATTTTCTTTCTTTCTTGGGATGAAGACTTTTGCGGGAAGCAGGTTTAAGAAAACACATTACATCATGGTTATAAAAAATGTATTTCCCACTTCATGATATACATAGTGGTCACCAGTCACCACAACATGTGTAGTAATCAAGTGACATGACGGAATATTTTCTAAACTAGGAGTAATCTGAAACTACCTGGTTCAGCCTAGGGTGCCAGGCACACTGCACAACACTGTACGAAGGAGATATTCCAACTCTTGACACTAGCTCTAGCTTTCCTCGATCAAAGAAGCTTAGCATTCCTCCAGTAGTCCCATCTTTTTCAACAGACGTCCCAGTTATGAACAGTTGTTCATCAGGACTAAATGCAACGTTAGTTTGCGCATAATTATTTGGGAGATCATCAAACACTTTCAAGGGTTCTTTCATCTGGCGCAAATCCCAAACCTATGAAGCCAAGTCAAGATTATTATGCATCAGAGAAGATGAATGCCTGTGTACAAACTAACTATCAGGCTCACTTCAGATTTTAGTAATACCTTTAAGGAACCATCAAAACTTCTTGACAATAGTATCCGCCCATCACTTGAAAATTTGACTCCTGTAATATCATCTGAGTGGGCATTTGCTACATATATATCTGGCCTGCTCCCCCATCCAGGTTTAAGATTCCATATCTTTAAGAAAGAAGTTCATATGAGCAAGCATGAGCTGAGACAAACAAACACAGAAAATTGAAATATGATCTTTCTTACAGTCAATCTGTAGGGAGAAATACCTGTATAGAACCATCTCCTACACCACCTGCAATGCTTTTTCCTTCCCGATCCCAAGCACATGTTGTTACAGGAACTCTCCCAGGCCGAGCAAGTTTTGGTTTAATAACCTACACAGTGAAGCTAGTCACAATCAGACTTAGGTTCAGGCCGGAATTTGTTAACATCAAGAAGGCAAATACAATAACAGCAACAAGGACATCAATGTTGTGTTGGTCAATGAAGTGCAATAAAGAGCCCCTGCTCCAGATCCAAAAAGGGGAAAATGGATTCGGGAGGTTAAATGACCTCAGAAGAGGTTAAAATGAAAGGTAAAAATGGTGTCACATTCTAGAAGCAGTAAGGTATTACCCTAGTGTTTGATTTGACGATAGTCCAAATTGAGCAACTTTATTAAGAGATTTACATATGGTGTATTTGTATCATCCTGCTAGACAATTCATCTAACCTCTCCGACCACAATGCCTCTTTTTTTTTACATACATGTAAAAAGGAGATTCCTCCTCCATAAAGAAAGCTAAATATAAGAATATCTCAATTACCCCAGATAAAGGAAATGACCAAATGGCTCCAATCTGAATATATTGCTTTTATTCTTTAACTCAGTATTAAATTTACAGTAGAGATGAGGATTCCACTATAGGTCATATTATCTGGAAAATGCGGAAAAAAAAGGTCCTTCCTCCAGTCACTCAATAGTACATGTTGTAGCAGTCAATGACATCCAGTTGTCCACCATGCTATGCAAAATTGTCTATTTACTGAGGAACACAAACCTGCTTTTGACTCTTAAAGTCATTGACATCCCACAGGCGCAACGAACCATCTTCGGACGAAGTTAAAATTGTCTCCTTTGTTTTAGGGTGCCATTCTCCACATGTCAATCCAGATATATGACCTTTTGTATTCTTAAGATCACGTATATACATGTCTCCTCTAACAAATTCCCCAAGTGTAAGTCCATCGCGATCATAGATCTGAAATACAAAATGATAAATCAAGTTAAACCACACACATGCATAGACTATTGATGAGAATACAGAACCATGTATAGACTAGCACCTTTGCTTGGGCTGACCCAGTAACACATAAAAATCGATCTGCTGTCGGACTCCAGCTCAAACTACGAACTTGATGCCCTTCAGATGGTTCCAGCTGTCTAAACGACTGTAACCGAGCATTCATTCCTTGAAAATCATACATCCGAACAGTATAGTCATAACTACCAGAGAGAACCCTTGATCCTGAATGGTCCACAGTAAGAGCTGACACAACCTGCCAGAAGTGTCAGAAAACATCTCTTTAGAAAGACCCTCTAGGAAGATAAAGAAAGGAAGATTTAAGCTGAGGACAGGACATTCCCTCTTAATTTCTATACTGCATGCAGACACACCTCACTTGATCAAGCACAACAATTTCAACCGCATTAACAATAAGCATGATAACACTTTGATTAGATTCCCTCTTAATTTCTATACTGCATGCAGACACACCTCACTTGATCAAGCACAACAATTTCAACCACATTAACAATAAGCATGATAACACTTTGATTAAACCAAATTCAAACTGGATCTTCTTTGCAAGTTTAAACTCCATTTAAGATGCATGTGCACATAACATATGCATTCAAGCAAGTATAGGTGGAACCCTAAATTCAATCTAGGAGAGGAATGAACTTCAATCTATTAGCAAGACATCAAGAACTCAAAACGAAAGTTACCAACCAATCAACTATTTCTCGACCCCAAACAAGCTGGACTCAACCTACAAATCCTCTATATCGACGTCCAGAGGCTTCATCATATTATCACTATTTTTAAGCAGTCCATAATTTATCCAGCAGAGTTAGGACTGAATATGCTAAGCTCACACAGACAAGGTTGAACGAGCTGATAATGTAATAGTTTAAGGACACCATACATGTACATTAAGGAAGGCACAAACAAAAAAACAAAAAAATTGGCACCTTTGTATGTCCTTTCAGTACTATTTCATTACTCAAAGGTATCCTATACTGATTTTGTTCTTCTTCTTCTTCCATATCGTCCTCCGAGTCTGACTCCATTGAGCCCGATGGCGGTGGAGGTGGCCCAATCATCTCCCCATCCTCCTCTTCTAACGGAGGTCGTGGTGGCCCAGTCATTTCACCATCCTCATCCTCCTCCGTCTTTGCATCAACAGCAGGTCGAGGTGGTCCAATTATACCACCATCCTCCTCCTCCTCCTCTTCCTTGTCATTTCTCGAGCTCAAGCCAGCAGGAGGACGACTCGGCCCGATAATCTTCGACTTAGAATTGGAATCATGACTAGATTTAGGGGTTTTGAGGGAATTAAGCCAGGATTTGGAGGAAGAAGAGAGAGAAGGGAAAGGTGATGGCTCAAGTTTACCGTCGGCAGGTTGAGTAGCGGCGGTGGAGGTGTTGTTCCGGCGAGTAGCGTTGTGAACGAGTTCGAGAGATGTTTGAGATTTGGCTTGCTTACCAAACGACAACGGGAACTGTGCCCTAGCTCCGTCGTATATCTCTGCTTCATCGTCGGCCATACTAATAGTCTCACTGTGTATTCTCTATTTCTGAAACTTTTTTTTATTTGCAGTAAATTTATAGATTCCGGGGGGATTTATCTGCCGCCATTAGAGTACTGTTGCCGGAGGGAAATTTTGGAGAAGAGGAAAATGGATCCACTCCGGATCCTGCCGGGATCCGACCCGGATCAAATACTCTCTCCCTTCCATAATAAATGATTTTTTCTAAATATATTTTATTTTATTTTATTTTAATTACTAGTAAAATTACCCGCTCCTTGCGCGCGGGAATTTAATATCACATAATTTATAAAATATACTTAAAATCTATCCGTCCTAAAACTAAAACACTATATTATCTTACATGCAAGATTATGTAATAACGAACATTAATAATGTAAAGGAAAATAATAATTATAACATCTTATCATTTATCCTTTAATCAATCATCTTTAATTTGATTTTATAATTTATCCTTTTGCTTACATGACGTGTTACTATTTCATATTTTTGGGGAATCAAATGAACATTAATCCGAGATATTAATTTTTTTAATAAATAAATAATCGTTGGTGAAGGGATAAATAAACTTTAAAAGACTGAAAAAAGTGAACAAATATTCTAATTCTAACATGTAAAAAGTTCAGCCCTACCTTTTGCTTTACATATATCATTTTAAAGTTCCCCACTAAAGGTATCATAAGTAATTATTAAAATGGAAAATTAAAGGGAGAATGTATCATATTTGACAACAATTCAACTTATTATATATACTTGAAAGGGAAAAATATTACACAAAACTATTCAGTTTATTTGGGTGTTTTTTAAAATCAACATACCAGAGTGATGGAGTTCAATTTGAAACTACACTTCTATTTCAATTGCAGTGTCGAGAAACACGATTTTATTCACCAGTGTATTGATACAAAAACAATAGTGTAAGTGAACCACTAAAAAGGAGCAAAGTACACGAATATTTAATGTTGCAGAAGAAGAAGAAAAAGTAGTTCAAAATTTTCATTGCTTTAAAATAAGAGAAAATCCCTCTATTTATAGACAACAAATGGTAGTGTGAACAAATGTTTATTGTGCCTTATCGGAAAGGTCACAACTCTTTGGAAAAGTTATAATCTTTCGAAAAGGTCACAACCATTCATAAAAGTCACAACTTTTCATAAAAGTCGCAACTCTTCATAAAAACCACAATTTTTCATAAAAGTCGGAACTCTTCATAAAAATCACAACTTTTCATGAAAGAGGAAGACTAGTTTTGAAAATAAATAAATTAAAAGAGAATCCTGGTTTGTGATGACGCCACATAGGCAAGCCTAGGGCTCTCTTTTATATATATATGATATATGATTATTATTAGTTTAACCTTTTAAATTCATTTATACTGACCATAAAAATAGTACAAGAATTTATTTAAATTGGAATAAAAGAAGTATGATTTTATTTGTATTTGGATCATATAAATCTTGTTGGATGTGAATTTAGTTAGGACTTCAATGTGAATTTTGAACATCGGGTGAAAAATCAAAAAACTATATATGAATAATGAGTGTCTATTCTAATTATTTTCTGATAATTTACTTAAGAATTTTTTTTATCATGTTTTCCCTTTTAATATTCGTATTTAAAATTTTGTATTAATAACTAATTAAACAATTTAAATGAAGTATGTAGATCGTATAAAATAAGGTTTGAAGCGTAAATAAAAATAATTTTATAATATAGAGAAAATTTTAATTAGAAATTTCAAATTTGAATTGACTCGAAATATGAGAAGAAAAACTAATTTATCTTTGATTAGAAGTTTTAAGTTCGATTTGACTCGAAAAAAATCAAAAATAAATCCATTGATAAGGCATATCTCTAGAACCCCTAAATCCTCCCTCACTCTTTTCTTCCTCATTAGCTATGGCTTCCAAAAAAGGCGGAGTTTCACTACCGAATCGTCCCGGCGCCGGAGATGGTATCCTTTCTAGGTTTTCATCATCCATATCTGAATCACCGATTGTGTACCAAGGGAAGCGAGCCGCTTCCGATGTCGCGTTTGTAGCCAAGAAACTTTTCAAGAGTACCGGAAAAGCCGCCTGGATCGCCGGAACTACTTTTCTGATACTCGTTGTTCCGTTAATTATCGAGATGGATCGCGATGCGCAGCTCACTGAGCTCGAGATGCAACAAGCTAGCTTGTTGGGAGCACCTCCTCCTGCAGGAGCAAAGTGAGGATTTTGATTTCGTTTTTTTTGTCTTTAGGTAAGAGAATTCAGGGATATGGATTACTTTTTAGTGTTTTAGGAACCTTGCAATAAGACGATGGTATGGAATTTTCTAATTTAGGGTTTTGAAACCCAATCCGTATAATGTGCTCGATTTAAATCTTTTGGGTCTTCATTATGTAATGGATCGTATTTTGGCAATTACTTTCTCTATTACTATGTTATCATAAACAGGAATACCCAAATTTGCAGCTATCCATAAGTGAGAACTTTCGATTTTAGCTTCTGTAGATGAAAAAAAGTGCTCTTTTTAGTGTTACTTAGTGATGGTTGTGACTAGGGTTATAGGCTGTTGAGCAGCTGGAGAGTTGCCATGAGTAAGTTTGAGGGATGTTGGATTGTGATGTGGTGTTGCTAAACACCTAGAGTTTTCTGGTCATAATCTGATACGCTGGATATTGGTGTTAGATGAGGTTGATTTTACTATCTAGTGGTTAAGAACGGAATATTTATGAAATACAGCAAATCTAGTAGGAAAATGTCTGCTAAACCTGATTGCAGAATGATGGTAAAGTTTTGCTTTCTTATTTTTATATTGTGAATAACGTGGAACGGATAAGAGGGATTCATATGGCTGACTCCAACTAGTTTGGGATTGAGATGCTATTAAATTAAGGCTGATGGTTGAACTTAAGGACGGCCTGGATATGAATAGATTTAGTGCCGTGTCAAGGGAGAGGAGTGCTCAAGTGATAAGGAGTGTGTCATAGGTAGCACATAA